>JALLBB010000007.1:0-37829 GCA_036939735.1 Discostella stelligera | reverse complement strand
AGGGTGCGCCGTGGAGTTGGTGGTAGGCCGAGATATTGGGGTTGATGCGTGAGCGGCGACGGCAGCAGCGGCGGCGGGGATGTTGGCGGCGTTGGCGGGGTTTTGGGCGGCGTTGGCGGCGTTGGCGGCGTTGTCGTTGGCGGCGTTCATTTTCGTATGATCGACTAGAACTATTGAACAAGAAGAAGAAGAGCTCAAGCTAACGAGTGTTCTAGTCGATTAATGAGATCTACTCCTAGTGGATCGGTCGACGATGGACGTGAGTGGCTGGGGGCGAAGAGGCACGGGCAACGTGTGCCCTGACGTGGTGCGCCGAGTGACGGACAGGCGCGGCAATGGGGTGCTCCTGGCGTAGCCATGCGGGAGTGTCCCAACACAAGTGGTAGATTGTGTGCAGGAGGTAGTCCTTGTGCAGGAGGTAACACAAGTCCTTGTGCAGGAGGTGTTACAAGTCCTTGTGCAGGAGCAGTGGATTTGAGTCAGGGCATAAGGTGGGTATTGTTGCATTTATCTTGTTGTTCATCCTGACGAGATTTTCTCCAATGCAAGGGTAGTGAGGTGTTCTGGGGTGTGGCAACTACAATATTGTTGGGAGGTTTCTTTTGCTGGGATGTGTAGGCTGTAGTCATGGCTGGGCCTGTCTGTTCCACGGACAGGGGGGGAGACCCCTGTGCTGCATTCATTTTGGAATGTGGCTGTTGTTCTGGACCGCATTGAGCGTTGAATGTTGAGCATGGCAGCATTCCATTTTGCAAGCTTATGATGTTGACATTATTGTAGAATCAATGAGGTCAAAAAGATATTTTACTAGTTACATTGCAGGAATGTATGTGTACATGGTCGGTCATAGTAATGAGTAAGTAGTAGTATGCAGGTGAGGGGCCTGTGTTTGGGTGATGGTCCTGGCAAAACTGGGTACTCGATGATCAATCGACAATGCGATCGACGATACAGTCAGCGGAAAGGACAGCATCTTCAATGGAAGGTTCAAGGACAAAGTAGTGGTTTGGAAGGCTTGATAACCTGTTAGTGTAGTGACTCCCAACTCCTAAGACAGTGAAAGGGTAGGTAGAAGAAATGAGCTCAAGTAGTAGTAGAGATAATGCTATGTACTAACTGGGTGAGGGGATACGATCGATAGCCAGTCAAAGATGATGATGATCAGGAGATGCATTTTAATATTGTACCAGCAATTTCTTCAGAGGCACACATCGTCATTGATCATAGTTTTAGGACTACACACGTTACACAACATCATTATCTCTACTTTCTCAGAACACAATAATATGTTCAACAGGTGAGAACCCACGAGGAAACAAATGTCCAACTCTTGTCATTGAATTGAACAGGATATTTTAGATATCTGTCCATGTAAAATTCAACGACGAAACAAAGTTGCTCATTCTCGAAGGCCAAATATTTCTTATTGTTTTCTGATTTCATCAGTGTTCCGTAAGAAGCGAGGCCGGGTGCGCGTGATGCAATGAATAGAAAGGGATACTCCATGCACATAGTATGATATGCTTATCACACAGCATGATCGAAAACATCACTGTCTTGCATCCACCCAAAAGGCTCCTCATTTCCTCCTTGAACAGTTTCTATCTTCTCTAGCAGATGGATTATTACTCCTCGGTTCGTCGACGGAGATATCCTTGTTGTCTCTCCGACTCAAGGGCCCGGTAATGTCCATCATAGTCTCCATACCAACCTGAATGGCCATATCCACCGTTGACACCCCAGCTTCCATCGGAAGATGATTCTCCTCCTCCCTTACCAGACTTGCCAGAGCCACCCGATGATCCCTTGCCAGACTTGCCAGAGCCACCCGATGATCCCTTGCCAGACTTGCCAGAGCCACCAGATGATCCCTTGCCAGACTTTCCAGACCCGCCCGATGAACCCTTGCCAGACTTGCCAGAGCCACCCGATCCAGAGCCACTTTCCCACCATGTTCCTTCTTCATGATGTCCTCCATATCCATATCCTGCATTCTCGTCACCATACCCGGAATAGGCGTAAGCATGGTATCCAGCGTCGTACCCACCGTTATTGTCGTAGCCATATCCGTAGACATGTCCTCCTCCATTGGAATATCCAGACTTGCCACCCTTGCTGCCACCCTTGCTTCCCTTGCCAGACTTGCCAGAGTAGAAGTATTCAAGAGGAGGCATGCTCATAACGGGGGTGGGAGGAGGAGGGACTGGAGGAGGCACCGGTGGTGGAGTCTGTACGTTATGTATTGTTATTTAGTACAGAATGAAATGTCAAAACAGAGAAGGAGTGAGCTTGGTTGTACACAATTACATCCTGACGAACACACTGGACAAACAGAACTGTCGCTGCATCATCCTCATTCTCTCCCTCACTCTCTGGGAGCATGTTCCGTCTAAGCAACGAAAAAAATACTTACCGGTGTAACAACTGGAGGAGGTGTCTCAGGTACTGCAGGAGGAGGCGTCCCGGGAACACCCTCGGTAGGGAAGGGAGTAGCGGGAGGTGGCGTTTCAGGAACGACGGGCGGTGGCGTTTCAGGAATGACGGGAGGTGGAGTTTCAGGAATGCCCGTCGATGGAGGTGGCGACTCAGGAATGCCAGTCGATGGAGGTGGTGTCTCAGGAATGCCTGTCGATGGAGGTGGTGTCTCAGGAACACCCGGGGTTGGGAATGGCGTAATTGGTGCGGGAGTTTCTGGACGGATGACGCCCGGAGTGGGAGCGAGTGTGGTATTTTTACCTGCCTCAACGAGGTTGATTGCAGCGAATGCGACGATGATGATGGATTTCATTGTTGATGATGAGAGGGAAATAATCGCAATTATGCTTCGTTGATGGCACTGTTGTTTATCGACTCATAGAATGAAGAGTAAGAAATAATGAGAACAAATCGGAGGTGATACTGCCTACAAGCCTGCGATTGACTTTGAGGTGGTTGGTGAAACAGCATGTTGTGGAGGGAGAGTTTTTGATTTGAAGCGTTTTTGTTGGATTCAAAAAAATTTGGTGCACTGACCCGATCACAAGAAAGGACTGAGAAACAAAGCATGTAGGGATTGGTACGAGTGCAAGAATTTTTCGTTCGAACTAATTGAGAATGCTCGATGACGGTTCACAATTGTTTACTAATTCCTTTGTGATAATATCAGATGTGCTCTCAGAAAAACAATGAGAATTGTCGCAGTTGGGAGAATTTAGTATTTCTGGAATAATGGAGGGAGCATCGGCTGTATCACTTCGTCTGTCGCTCCACGCACACATCATCATCGCACATCACACATCATCAGGACAGAATAGCATATTGCGAGCAAAATGGAGGGTGGCCCCGTCGCTATGACACCAATTGAAGCTGCACACCAACTCTCTAGAGGAAGATTTAAGATTTTACCCTTGGATGTAATGGACAGACACAGAAGCAGTGAATAGAACTGGCGCTAATACTCTGTAGTAGTAAGCGATACTAATCATCATCATCATCATCATCATCATCATCACACAACATTATGTAGTAGTGCAAAATAAGGGGACAAATCTAGCATTTCCCCCCTTTTTTGCGTTCCACAATTTGGGGGCAAACTGTTGCACAATTCCAAAATTATGGGAATGTAAAATATCAGCTCCTCCTTGCTTTTCTATGCATTTAACATGAGGCTCTTTTTCTACGCAATCACAAAACAAGGAAAAGGGGACAACACGTCCCCCAAAATCGCTGCTAGTTCCCACCATCTTTTCTTCCACGTTGGTAGAGAAGCTAGCTCGCTGCCAAGGAAGCATGAAAAAATGTTCCGCCACACGATCATACCCCATGACGAAGAAATAATGAACATGGTGGTGTTAATTTTGCTACACCATGTTTCGGTCGCATATAGGCGGCATCATGAGCTACATTTCTACACAACAACAAACTGAATCGGACAAATATTGAGGTATTTATGGCTGTGCGAAGTTTGGCTGATGAGATGGCATTTTAACGTCATAAGATGAAGCAAATAATTATAGCATTATTTAAATATTGTGCCATCTCGACTTGATCATAGTTTAAAGATAGTATTATCTTTATAGTAATGTTAAAATTGATGCTGATGGTCATTAATTGATGATGCGCTGGCTGAGAGAAGCTGGGCTCTGAAAGAAGCCATCTCAGCATGTATTTTGTATTATCGAACATCATGATGATGTCAAAACACCACCTCGATTTACACGATGATAGATAATATAATAAGCTACATTTCTATGCATAATATGTAAGAAACAGACCAATATTGATGGTGCTTGGGTTCGGCGAGTTTTCGCTTTGAAACACGTCATAGTCGCATCAAACTTTGCCGAACCGTTTCTCCATTAATATTGGTCCGTTGCCAACGTTTTTTTCACAGAAATGTGGATCATGATCCCGACTATCATGTGGTAAATCGAGAGAGTTCAGGGTGGAAAGCGGGGTGAGCGGCATGCATCGTAGTAGCATGGCTGCGAATATGCTATGTCGGCACACTAAAATTAATAACATAGAAGAGAAATGATATTTTGAATTAATTTTTTTATTTTAATATCGCGTTGCAAGTTATCTATAAGGTAGTAAATTTTTGTATCAAAATTCAAATGGGAAGGGCTTCGTTATTACTTCGTTTTGAGGTAGTACAGCACATTGATGAAAATAAAAACCATGGCGAAGAGGAGGAAATCGTATCGTAGAGTTGGACGTGTAGGTGAAGCAACTCGTTGGGATGGCGGTGATTGGCGAGGAATATACTTACGTACATTGGTACTAAAATATTAAGGGACTGTTTGTCCCATTATTTTCGTGGAATGGTACATCATAACAACAACAACAGCATGAAGTTTCCTTCACCACTCGTTGTACTATCATCCTCAAGCCTCGCATCGCCATGTCGATGCATCTCCATGATGATGATTATCCTCCTGTCGTCATCTGCGTTGGTCATGTCTTCATCTTCATTCTCGACGCATCCAACAACTACTCGCTTTGGCGTTGGCGGCCATCATCATCGTCGTCATCCTTGCGCCATTACTTCGCGCACTAGCACTAGAAAGATGTTGACGCATTATTCGACAACTACGAACATTCCGCGCTTGGATCGCCATCTTGCTTTCATGATCACGATGACGATGATGCGGGGTGGCGGTAGTGGTAGTGGTAGAGGTGACAACACGGAAGATGCTGACGGAGTGGAAAAAGAGAACGGTTTTGCTATTGCCGACGAAAATGCTATTACTCCTTCTACTTCTCATAGGAATTCCATCGATACAACAACTACTGGCACTGCTGCTACTCCTCCTCCAGTATCATCTGAATCTGCTATAATACCATCATCTTCATCCAACAACCACATCATCAATAACAACAACATCAAACTAGGACCCAATGCCCCACCTTCGGGATACATTCGTCGCCTTTTCCCCTCCTTTCCGTGGCACGAACTACCCAACTACTTAACCTACGCGCGATGTCTTTCCATACCCCTCTTCTTAGGTCATGCCTACTATCCATCGACATGCCATAACCGCGCTCCGAATCTCGGGTGCATATTTGCCGTGGCGTCGATCACCGATTGGTTCGACGGATATTTGGCAAGACGATGGGATATCGCATCGGCATTTGGCGCGTTTTTGGATCCGGTGGCCGATAAGCTCATGGTATCGACGGCATTACTCATACTGTCTGGAAGATATGGTGGGTTGGTGGCCATACCCTCGGCTGTCATCTTGGCACGAGAATTGGGTGTGAGCGCCTTGCGGGAGTGGATGGCATCGCGTGGAAAACGGGACAATGTGAAGGTGGGAATGCAGGGAAAGATCAAGGCGGCATTGACGATGATTAGCTTGACTTGCATGTTGCTGGTGCCAGAGGGAGTGGGATTGGAAAGTGTGGGTTGGACAAGGTATTTTGGACTGTTGGGGGTGGGTGGTCTGGGAAATGTAGTAGTAGCAGCAGGAGAAGGAGGAGAAGGAGTGGTCAAGAATGCTGGATTGGCGTGGATGCTCGGACCTAGCCTTCTCATGTTATTTGCGAGTGCCATCATTACGGTCACCAGTGGAAGCGTGTATTTCCGTGCGGCACTTCCGGTGCTTATGGGAAAGGAGAAGGAGTGAGCGTCGTGTGCGGCTCGTTGTGTTGCAGTAGTGAATAATAGATTCGTTTATTTGCACTCTAGCATGCTTTGCTCCGTTGAAATCCATGGCTTTTCGTTTGAGATACAACATGATTTGCGTCTATTTTTTGACAAGTAATCAAAGTGCTTGTTTTGCGATGGTAAAAATGGGATCAAAGTTGATGGGTACATGCAAATAATAGCTATCCCGCTTAAGTGACGACTCTGTTGTTGTCCCCTTGCAGAAGAGACGAATCATGAAGGTGGTGATTCCATTGCAGAAGACCAAAAGAAGAGGGATGCGAAGGAGAGAGCTGGCAATACCGTCTGCCATTTAATCTTCCTACAGCATCATTCTCCGACAACTACTGATGACTTCACATCAACCTGCAACTCTTTAAAATCCTAGACTGTTGAGCGAGTTGGCGATACGAATACTCTGTCAAAATTCAAAAATTCTGCCAACACTACAACTACAACATGGACATGGTATGTATGTTGTAACACCGAACCAAGCCAAGTGGGAGAAAATCGATGATGATTCATTCCAATCGGTGCATCTCAGCGAATCATGGGGTTCAAGCCTGCATCAACTACTCAACCTATGCGGCTGTTGGGGTGTTGTTTTTTATCCAAATGATGCGTCTGACGGTGCTACAGCAAAACGGAGCAAACTCGTACTCATCGTCAATAGACAATTTCTTATCACTTGTGACACCAATCTCGTCACCAGCATATTCCTTCAAAAAATCGTCGGACCCCTTCCTGGAACCATTGAATTGCCTTGAATTATTAGACTCATACAGGAAGAAAGGAATACCGCAACTAAAAAACCACACCGATGAATCCCCCTACCACAAATCATACCTTAGAATAACAAAAACAGAAACCCCGTTTTACTTGTCCACAAATGACGCCAAGGTGGACCATGTAAGAGTCGGTATTTTTGACAGCGGGGATTACTACGAAACTCGTATGACTGAGGCTATGCAAGACATTTTAAATGATGAATCCAAACGTATGTCAGCCAACGCTCAACAGAAAAGGCCTATCATGGTAGACGTTGGAGGAAATGTAGGCTGGTTCTCCATGCTCTCAGCTGCGCACGGGGCGGAGGTGTTTGTTTTTGAACCCAACGTGGTGAATATGGTGAGATTGTGTGAGTCGGCAGTACTCAATGGATGGTCATTGTCACCGAATCCAGTGATCAATCAACTCCATCCCTTCATGAAAGGAGTTAGCAATCACCATGGCGAGGAGCTTCAGATGTACAAGAATGATCCAGGCAACCCTGGCTCGTTCACCTTCTCAGAGAGGGCTGCAGGCGGTGACAAAGTGCCTGGGGGTTTACTACAATTAGTTTCTCTTGATGCATTGGCTCATTCACAAAATTGGCTGGGTGTCAGTGGTAATGATAACACAAGCATTGCAATTTTAAAGATTGATGTGGAAGGTCTTGAGTTGAAAGTGTTTGAGGGTGCAAAAGAATTGTTAAAGAGTAGGAAAGTACAGAACATTTTCATGGAGTGGAAGAATGATGAAAAATCAGAAGAACTGGAAGAGTGGAAAGAATTGTTTTCATCTTTAATTAAACTGGGGTATGAGCTGTTCAAAGTCGGGAGTTGGGCGGGTCCTGAACATATTGTAACTGACAAGTTTGAGAATGGACAAGAGCTTATTGATTTTCTTTCGGGCCGCGATGACATTGCCAATATTCTGTTGCGTCTTACGGAAACTGGGGCTGATTAGTAGCATATCAATAGAAAGGGACCATTGGATTGCACTGTTAAGATCAATAACATCTGATCTCTGCATCGTATTCTTCTGAAGTCTGCAAAATGATGAGTTTCACTTCTCTCTGTCGCTGTAGGTCGCTGTATGTATGCAGCGTAGAGTATGGTAGTAGATGGTAGTGCCAACATGTAATATTCACGTGGTCTGCTGTCTGACCCGAGCAATGACAATGACGAAGGACGAATGATGACCGAGACGACATGTGCCATCCAATTTGTAGGGTGTTAGGGTGATCAGAACTCAGATCATAACACCATTCAGATAACATCATAACATCAACGAGATATTCACGATCACTTGCTGAGGTCCTCCTCGCTTGGAAGTGTTGTAGCGGGACGGTCGCGATGACAATTCTCACACGTCGACGCGACTCCGTCGCCAATCCTCGTACCATTCGAGTCTGGATCAACTTCGCCAGTTATGTCATCCTATGTGTCATAGTTGTTGTCCCAAGCTTGCGATTACTACTCGCATTGGTAAAACAGACGCCTGCAGTAGTCCGTGATGGGGAGAAACCTCCCACGAAAACAGTGCCTGTCAAATTATCATCATTATCTCCGTTGATCGAATATTATGATTATGATGAAAACAATTCCTTCAAAAAGTCATCGGACCCTTTCCTGGAACCATTGAATTGTCTTGAATTATTAGACTCGTTCAGGAAGAAGGAAATACCGGAATTGAAAGACCATACGGAGAAACTCCCCTACCACAAATCGTATTTGAGGCTGACGAAAACAGAAACTCCCTTTTATCTATCGACAAATGATGGCATGGTTGACACGATCAGAGTTGATATTTTCAAGAAAGGATTTTATTACGAGCCGTTGTTGACACAAGCTATGCAAACTATCCTAAATGATGAATCCAAACGTATGCCAGCCAACGCTCAACAGAAAAGGCCTATCATGGTAGACGTTGGAGGAAATGTAGGNTTTAGTTTTTCTTAATTGTTTCATTTTGTAATTTTATGTGGATTTCGGTTTCGACAAAAATAAGGACGCTATAGCGTCCTTACGATCTGACCAACAAGGAGATAGAGGAAAATTGAAGGTGGGAAAGAGGTGTGCATTTTAGGATATGCAAAATTTCTGTGGTCAGGTATGCAATTCGATTGGTCATGAAAACTAGGTGGGAATGCATTTGAGTACTCAAATGAGTACTCAAACATGGATCGGGTGCAACATTTTAAGCCACCAGACATGCCTTCAGTCCACTGGTCTCAATATCTTGGGTTGCATCTTCTTGTGGTGTGCAGCTGAACCTCACAAGATGGTTTCTGCACCATTCATCAAACTTTAGAGACTTCTTGCTGGAATTATATTTGAACCAGGCGATAGGGCAATAGAAAAACTTCCCTCAACTTTCTTGTATTTTTTCCTATTCCTCTATCCGAGTGATTATGTTCGTTCGGGCAGAGGGATGGAGCAATGGAACGCCAAAAAATAGTACAAAATGACCAAAGTCTTTCCCTCTATTGGAGTGAGGTCTATCCAAGCCCTTGGATAGACTTTTCTACCGGAGCTCTTGGATAGACTCCTCCGGATAGAGGGATAGACTTTTTTGAGGAATTAGTATTCCTCTACTACTGTAGAGCAAGCAAGCCCTCCATGATCAAGGTGAGCCTAACACTCAACAGCACTCAACCATGACAGCCAAACTATGATAATAGATTTCAAGATAAAACAGCAACAAAAAATTTGTTCTTTAATATCATCGTCATCTATTGTTGATCTCATTGTGCTTGTATGTCTCTTAGTCATTGCCGTTGTTGTTGTCATTGTTGTTGTTGTTGTAATTGTTGTTGTCGTTGTCATACAGCGTTGACTAAGACATGTCAATTTACATGAATATTTCTGTTGTTCAGTAGCTGGGCTCAGAATGTAGCCATTGCTGTGTTTTATTTGTCTAGATGAATATTATTTAGTAGTGTTATCAACGCCCCAACTTGCACACTTGTAATATATAGTATCTAACCCATTAGAAAATTTGCATGCCTCTCTCTCTCTCTCCCTCTGCACACTTTTGGTTTCATCTACAAGTGTGCAAAATATCAAATGAAAATTCACAGAGGAACACTTCATTTTGATCCCTAAGAGGGTAATACCATCATGGTTCAAACATGAAAAAAAGTCTTGGACAAGAGATGAGGGTGTTGATTGTGCTCGCAACCTTATGTATGGATTCCCCCTATGTAGATTTCAATGACTCAAGTAATAAGAATTACCTAAACCTTGAATATAATACCATTGAATGATGTGTACCATATGTAGAGGCTATGAGTGATATTATGTACCATCCTTATGGCTCCCAACTCCAACTCCCACCATATTGGAGCAATCCAAAAATCAACATAAATAAGGGAGGGGGACTCAAATATGGTATTGCTTGTATGTTGTTTTGAGGCAACTCAATTTATAGAGGTTAGTCCCGCACTCCCAACCCAAGGTGATACACGGAAGGAAGAGAGACAAGACAAGACTGAGCCCTAAGTAGCTCCCATATTCCATGGCTTAGCAAGCAAAGCAAGGGAGGGATTGATTGAAAAACAAGAACCAAATGGGACCAAGACCCAAAAAAGACCATGATACAATGAGCCCAAGATGAAGTTACCATGCAGTGAGGATTCAAGAAGAGCCTTGTACCATAGCATATCTAAAACCTAAAATAAATGATTGAAGAGTGAACTCTGCTTTGAATTGTGTCCAACAGGAATGCCATCCACAATAGCATTGTATCCCCAAGATTAACAAGCAAATCTGTCCACATAATATCCTCATCCACTGCATCAGTAGCAATAATGGCAGAGGGATCAATGGCGATGGTGATAGCAACATAGCAAGGGTGTGAAGTTGAGCGTGCCCCCTTATAATACACAGCATATCCACAAGAAAGACTGGACTGTATTCTGCACTAGAGCGTGCCCCCAATAAACCAAGCCAAAAATGGAAGAGGAACTGAGTTCTGCAGTTGTGCATGTATGTCCACAATACCATGTGTAACCAAGAGGGAAACTGAGCTCTGCAGTCAATTGTGATCTTGCATAACACGTAGGACAATCCATGAAAAATGATAGAGAGATGTCTGTGATCAATAGTACCCCCAGACAACAAAACCTCAACTTGTTGCATGCAACAGTTGATGATCCATCACAAAGTATGCAACAGGATTGGAAGGAGGGGTTTCTGGTGGAGGTTGACCAGAGCCATCATAAATAGCAACCCCAAACCCCAAAGGATGTAGCCAAGACACTGGAGGATCAACATAGGGGCACGCAACCATCCAGTGACACCACCACCAACAGCAGTGGATACCAATATTCCAACCAGGAATTCTTCACAGAGACATTTCCAGATGACAACTCAATCAATGGATACCCCGACATAAAGTGGTGTGTGGCATCATTGTTGTAGATGGTGGGCTTCAATGGCAGTATGATATTGGTGGATGGTACACTGGCTGAAGAAGGAGTAGCAGTACCACCTGTGGTATCAAAAGTAGAAAAGGCCTGGCACAATGTCATCATAATGGTAGTGTGAGCAGAACAAAGTTCAGGAGAAAGACCCATCTCCATGCATAACTCATCAATTGCAGCACTCGTTGTAGAGATTTCTAGCCAAGTTGGGATTCCAGCAGTGTTGTCAAAGGGAGTTGTGGTAACGTCCAGCGGTGTAACTGCAATGGCACCATGAAGACTGAGACAATCAACCGGTATGTTGGGAGCCTTTATTGTACTCACAGTGCTGATAACAATACTATCGTCCATTCCTGTATCCGCAGGTTCAATACCAATTCAATTGCCATATCCATAGTTCCAATACCAATACAAAAGCCAGGGAGATAAGAGCAAGCAGCATCATCCATACCAGAGAGAGAGCAAGCAGCAGCATCCATCATATCCACATCAACATGGGTTGTTGTATCCTTGAATCCAATGGCAAGTTTATCTCCAGTACCCACAGAACAATCCTTGATGGTTAAATCCATCATCCATGGGCGTGGTAAGAACACTGGTAGTGGTAGCAACATCCACACCCAATAGTACAGAGGTACTAACTGTCAATCCAAACTCATCTGTCACAATACAGACATCAATTGGCACCAATGTACCCATATCATGTATCCCAGCTGATGATGAAATGCTGTCAGGTGAAGAAGAGAAACTGGCAGGATCAAGGTTATTTTGATGAAAATGGTGTGGCTTACAGCAGGAGTGACATGGATGTGGCCACGTTGATATTGGGCGTGGGTGGATGCACTGCAACACAGAGACCAAAGGCAGAGGCAGTGTTGGGTAAGATCACCCAAATAATGAAGTAAAAGAGTACATAAGTGGCATTGTAATTCTATTCCCAAATAAAGAGCAATAAGGGTGCACAACTGCCAAAGTTGGTTGGTGGTAGCTGCAAATTGTCCTTGTGTTTACTGGGCCAAATAAAAGCAATAAGAATAAGTCATTGCCATAGTTGGATGGAGGTGGCTGCCATATTCCTCTGGACCAAAGGCTGTGCCAATTGCTGAACCAAACTCTCTGCATCTTGATTATGGATCCAAGATTGTTCCAACCACATCCAAATTGTATGCTGACTCAATGCATAATTGATAGTAGAGGTAACCATACTATCCAGGGAATCAAGGAGCTCTTGGATGCATATAGAAATGGCAATGTCTGCAAACAGGAGCTCAGAATAACACTGTGTGTACCATGTTGTAGTGAGTTCTGTGCAGGTGTACATGTCATGCAATGCTCCAGCAAGAACATGGCTTAATAGATGGCGGGTACACATAATCTGCAGAAGCATGACTTGGTGCTGAAATATTGGTTTGTGTGCCCAGGGTTGTCCAACTGTGATTGCCTTCACTAAGACCTGAACCAACGAGATAAAATCCCAGCAAACTCCATCATATGTATGGGAGAGGTAGGTTTGATCTGTGTTTGAAGCAATAGTGGAGAGAGCTGTCATCCAAGCAGCATACCAATGTGGAACAAAAGAAGCTAAGGTAAAAATGAGGTTACAATGAGTGGTAGGCATCATGGTAAGCCATTCCAAGTTCAATGAGGCAGCAGTAGTAGCAGTAGCAGGAATATTGGTCACACCACTGATGGTAGTAGTACTAGGAATACCCCTCGTAGTAGGACTAGCATGGATGACATGTACATAAATGCTCCCCCCTCTGATAGTAGTGGTAGGAGTAGTACCAATAGTATATGACATAATCCTCCTATTGGTTAGGAATGAATGGAGTTGTAATTGCACCATCCCAGGTAGAGTTTGGAGTTATCCCAGTAGTAGTATTAGTAGGAATAGATGAGAAGTAGTAGCATTCACATTCATTTTGTAGGAGTAAAAGTAACCCCCCTCATAGTATGTGGTTCTGTATTCATAGTTGAAATAATGTTCACTCTGCTGGGAGTGGTAGTGGCAGCATAGAACACTTTCCCCCCCCTCTCTGGTAGTAGTAGAAGTGGGAGTTATAGTGGTGGCAGAAGGAGTACACTTTGAAACCCCCCTCATAGTATGTGATCCCGTAGTAGTACAAACTTGAGGTGGTAAAGAAGTAGTGATCTGTGATGGGGGTGTTTGAAAGGTTAGTTGAGGCAGTGGAAGTGGTGTTGTTGCTCTTGGAGGTGGTGGTGCTTGAGGTGCTGTCAAGTGGGCCAGAGGCTAAACCATAGTGTAGGACGGTTGAGAAGGACCAGTGGAAGGGTAGTGGATGTGGGGCACCGGTGTGTATGATCCCCCAGAGTGATAATGGATCAATGTTGGGATGGTGGGGGCAAGCATCATGTCAGAAGAGTGATTGCGGCCAAGATGGTGATCAATGTCACAATGCTCGATCATAGTTTTTTATTTTTTATTTTTTTTGCATTGTTGTTTGTACTAGTTTTAACATATATCCTGCATCTGAACCACCAAAATCTCAAGAATGCAACACCAATATCGATCAACCCAGAGAGATTGCCGAGGCTGCAAAGCAGAGCAAACGGCAATAAAGGCACCATCTCCCCTCCGCTAGGATGATTGGGATAGCTTGCTAAAACTTAATACGATCAAGCATTATTGGGCATCATAACCTATTATTCTCATCCCCCACTCCAAACCCAAGGTGATACATGGAAGGAAGAGAGACAAGACAAGAGCGAGCCTAAGTAGATCTTATCTCTACCATATGTTAGAGGTTGGTCCCGTCCTGGGATTTTCTAAGGGGAACGGGATTCCTCATTTTGGGATTCCCTTCCCATCCTAAAACTCCCTTACCGGGAAAAGATATGTGCACACTTTTAGCTGATGCTGTACATTTTGTGTGGAAGGCAAGGGATGAGGGATGAGGATGACAATGAAAGATAAAAGTTCTGGTGACATCGATGGCAATGATGCAAGAGGACAATGCAACAATGACAACAATAATGCTAAACAATGAAAAATAAAAAATATTAATTACATTACTTTTACTATTACTATTATTGCTACCACTGCTACTATTAATACTACTACTTATACTGCTACTCTCTTGTGTGATTCAAGTGATGCTTTGATGCTCCAAATCATGGTCTCCTAAATCGATGCTAGATGACCTGGACTGTTTCCTAGTCTGGGTGCTTATGGTGTCAGTGTTGGTGTCAATAATGGCTGATGGGAGGGGCAGATCCAAGCAGATAATATTGATATTGGAGTTAGAAGGAGAGAAGGGCATAGTCAGCCATTATCTTTCCTGTCGACAATAGTTTTTTCCAAACTTTTCTTCATGTCCATAGCCCTAATGGTTTCTTAGAACTATGTCAACCCCACAGGTACTGGCCATTCAACTTACAGGAGCAGCAGCCGCTAATGTCAAAACCTTCCAAAACCCAGTCATTGCCAAGATTAGCTGCAACAGAGCAACAAAGGAACACTTCTCTGCTCTTGAGCTCATGCTTGCTCTTCTATGCTCGTTATCATATCATCTCAAGCATCACAACCACCATTAAGGTCTTGGAGAGAGAGAATGAAAAGGAGAAGAGGTGTGGAATGGCAGTGTGGATGATAACTTTGGATGACTCTGCAGATCTAAGCAATTGAACAGTGACTTTTGTGGATTCCATTCCAGTCCATTCTATTCCAGATTCCTCCCCTGGAATTGAAATAGATTTTCCATTGTACATATGTCATAAAACATGTAAAAGTACTGTGATATATGTTCCCTAATATCCTGTATCATTGCAGGACATGGCTATGTGACCAAGCAGGGAAGTACTATTTCTACATAGATTTCCATCCTAGGTTTCTGCCATACACTCCATATGGGACCCACATCATTCCAAGGGGTGGTGGAATGGAACATTCCAAATTCCATATTTACCCTATTGACTCCAATTGAACCCAACCTCTAGAGTTATGTCATTCTTATGTTGCAATGGCAACAATGATAACAAACTAAGCCATGCTGACAGTGATTCTCTTCTTTGTATTGACAGAAAAAAGCAGGATGTTTCAAACCCAAACAATCGTTCACCCTCTCACTGCTTGACATCCCAACAGAAGCATAGCACCCCATCACCCAATGCTTGCCAACTCTTTAAATAGCAATAGCTTGAATAGCAAAACAGCTCTGTTCCATGAATTCATCATTTATGATGATAATGAGACCAAGGTAGTGGTTTGAAGCTTGATAATTTTATCTCTGTCCTAGAGAAACAATTGTTGTTTGCTTAAGATAGAGTCAATCAAACTATGCCCCCACGGAGACCCACCGAGGTAACTTGGTGATTCCAAACCTTCTCAGGGCGCTGAGTGGTATTTACCGCTACAGGCTTGTTCAGAGCCAGGAGGAGCAGGTCGTGCGAATAGAAGTGTAGGACTAATGCTGGAATGCATGATTAATTGTTTATATTATTTTCATGTTAGGTCATCTTCCTACTACTCTTTCATGCAGCCTCATCATCTCTCACATCCAAGGGATCCTGCTCCTGCATAGGCATCATTACTTCAAATCCTCCCAATCCCGACCCATCCACTCCCTCCTCATATGGATAGGTAGGCAACGGCGGAAAGGCACTGTCCTTTCCCCCCTCACATTTATCAGTACCAAACAATGGTCGTTTCACGGCATCTCGAATCTCCACAAATTCACCCTTATTTCCAGGCACGGCACCTCGAATGTAAAGGAGGTTCCGTCCTCTATCAATCTTGACAATACGTAGATTTTGCTTAGTAACGCGCACTCCACCCATCCGTCCGGGCATTTTCTTCCCCTTGAAGACACGCCCTGGGTCTTGACACATGCCCTATTATGGGTGGGAGAGACATGAAGGAAGTGTGAGCAAAAGATGGTGTTCGGCAAATGAACGTATCGATCACAAAGTTCACATTTGAGACGTAGAGAGGGAGAGAATCATAATTCATGATAACGTTTTTCGTTCGACACAAGTATGCATTGCAAAATTCAGGTCAAAGTGAAGTAGAACATTCTAATCTTCTTCTCTCCCCTCTCCCTCCTCCTCCTTTCCATCGGCGTTGCGCAAAAGTGCGAGCGTGAAAAATAATAAATGATAGGACAATATTACTCACTGTACTACCAATGGCACGATGACTAAGACTAGTTCCATGACTAGCAGGCATCCCCTTAAAACCATGTCGTTTCATACCCCCCTGAAATCCCTTTCCTTTCGATATTCCTGCAATATCCACATTCTGTCCCGGCACAAAGTGTCGTGCATGTATCCGCGTCCCGGGAGGTGGCATGGCCTCTTTACTAGAGACACGAAATTCACGTACAATGTACGGTGGATGTTCGGCAACGCCCCATTTGTCATAATGTCCCATGAGTGGTTTGGTAACATTCTTTGCCTTGCGTTCTCCAGCCCCAACTTGTACCGCGTCATAACCCTCCTTCGAATCAGACGTTTTGTTTCGTAGTACAATATTGGAATCTAAGTACAGGACAGTGCATGGATGACGCTCTCCCCAATTATCCCAAAGTGGCATCATACCCAATTTAATCCCCAAGGCACCACATCGTTTATTCAATCCTGGATTCCATCGCGAGGGTATTCCCGAGGCTTCCTCTTCAAAGTCCTCGAGACGGTAGGACATAACGAGTGGACGTTTGCGCATCCCGGGCTTCCAATCTCGATATTCCTTCGTGAGTTTCTCTTGGGCGATTTTGGCAAGTTCGGCATCGATGATTTTTTGTATTTCCGATTCCGGCAGGTCGGAATTCATGGAATGGATTTTAGATAGGGGAGGCGTGACCGTGACGAACGAGCGACATGCGACGGAACTTTTTTTCATTGCAGTCGACGCTGATTTCATCATCGTTGACGTCGTCGTCGTTTGGTTAGTGGTTGGAGGACGGTGATGGTTCCACCACGAATTTCCAGGGTGGTTGCTGCCACCAGTCATAAGCGACGCCGTCGAGGTCGAGAAGAACGCGTAACATGACGACGACGACGGCGATGACGACAACAACGACGGTGATGACGAAGATGGCGATAATAACGTGGCTCGGGAATAGTGGGAGGCGACGGCGAGCGAATTCCGCGATGACATTGTCAATACAGCCCGAGGTAGGGACGCGGCGGCGATGGCCATCGTCATTCTGTTTTGTTGATTTTCAGCTTTTCAGTTTTAGTGAGCGAGTGGCGTGCACGACAGACGCTGCACTAGTACGCGACCCGGCGCACGCACCACCAACACTGGTTCCATTTTTGCAACTTGGCGTTTATTTTGTGTCAAGAGCGGACGGCATCATTCATGGATAAAATGCCGTACGATATCTTCTAAATCTTGTTGGACATTCAAAGTTCTGCATTTATCTTTTACCACTCCTACAAGTAATTTTCTGCAAATGCCTAATTCACTCCTCTTTCTCAAGAAAGACACAGAGACTTTTGATGGTGCTATTCACCCTAAACAATCATAATCATACCAGGTCTCAATAAGTCTTTTTCTTGTTCGCACACATCACCAATCACACTACCTATTGAGTTCTGTTTCCGGTTCATTACTTATACTCTGCACTCACCCGCATATGCAATATTCACTCCTGCAGTAGCCGCCAAGCAAGCATTCGAGTAGGTATTACCATCGCATCCACACTGAGGAGTATAATCAGCCGTGCAGAATTCACTCAGTGCTTTACAGACACCACTCTGACTCGCAATACGCTGCATACACTTTCCTGTGGTGATGTAGCAGAATTGGCCGTTGGTGCAGGTGTCGGATCCCACGCCGTAGTAAGTGCAAGGGGTGGAAGTTCGGGTTCGACAAGCTCCAACATAGGCAATGTTCACTCCTGCAGTAGCCGCCAAGCACGGATTCGAGTAGGTATTACCATCACACCCACACTGTTCATTCATTTCAAAGGTGCAAGATTCGCTCTTCGCTTGACAGACACCGCTCTGACTCGCACTACGTTGCATGCACAATCCCGTGTTGATGTAGCAGAATTGGCCGTTGGTGCAGGTGTCGGATCCCACACCGTTGTAAGTACAGGAGGTAGAAGTTCGGGTACGACAATCGATGTCGCGCCCGTTTGAATCTTGGCATTCACATCCTGTGAAGGGGAGCAGATAGATACGAAGTGATTAGGGTCATTTGTTCACTCTTGAAAGTGCATCCGAAGACAGAAGACAAAAACGTACCGGGTTGGCTATTAAGAGGACAGTTTCCCTTTGTCGCCGTGCAACACTTGGGGAATCCGGACCTAGAGAATGCGATGATGGATGGAGCCGATAAGTGTGCGTGAACTGGTTGAACGAGAAAAGAAAATCCTTCTACCACTGACCTGTAGCAGACGTAGTCCGCCACTGCTCCCGTATCTGCATAACAATAATCCGGCTGGCATCCGTCGCAGTGTGCTTCGACGTCGACGAGTTGTTCGGCGCCAATCAATTTGGGTACGTTATATCCACCACCGGCGCCACGGAGAAGGGTAGTACCATCTGTGTGCTGACCCGGCTCCGAGGCAAATACAGCAGCCATACTGATGGCCAAGGTAGTCAAAAGGATTCGAAACATCATGGTGAAAGTAAGTAAAGGCGAGAAAAATTATGAAAAGTGTGCCGCTTTCCTCACCAGGTGGACCAACAATGATGTTGTCTGTGACCACACTGACATAAAGTCTGGTTAATCGTTAATCGGTCATGATGTGTGACTTGCGCCGAAGCTATTTGAATTCCCGCTCGTGTTTATCGGTTTCATAGTCGATTCCTACATGAAAATCTAGTCAACTTTCCCACGAGAAGTTTATCTTGGGCCCCACCTGATGATTGAGGGAAAAGAGGAGGAGCGGAGGCCTCGATGCCCGATGCCAACTTCTAACTTCTCGATAAAAGAGACCGTCCTCTTCCTTCGTAAGATTCAACGAATCGGGCTTAAAAGTGGTTTCGGGGGTTTTGGGGGGCATTTCCGAGAGAGAGAGAGGGAGAGAGAGAGAGAGAGAGAGTACGTAGTACTCTACGATGATGTGCTATCGAGTGCCAAACATGCAGCATGACGATGACGGCGAGTAGTACAACACAGATCTTCGACGCGCTTTCCAAGCTAGCATCATTGGTTCTCCCATTGGCACCACTATATAGTAGCACGTCATCGCCTTCATCATCGTCATCTTCATTGTTATCGTCACCTCGATTGTACGAGCTCGAGCCTCACATCTCAGGCTTGGCTGTTTTTTTCTGTCGCTTTGTCATCGTCACTGGTACCTTGACACGAACAAAAGCCACGGTCCCCGCCATAGCATCTTCCCTCTCAAGTTCATCTAACTCCTACATTAATGATGATACCATCAACAAGAATCTATCACGGTTTGAATTCATATCCAGGACATGCATAGCATGTGTTTTGGGTGCTATGGCATTGAAACAGATCGATTACCATATCATTTGCGCATTGCATTTATGGAGCCATGTCATATTACCCCTGATAATGCGTGGACTTTCAAACAGATTTACGAAAAAGTCTACAACGATGGGCACAGGGATCCTCTCCATTATTTTTCTAATCAGTAGCAGTGCCCCACTCTGCTTCTACACATGCCGTATGCTCTCAAACCCCAACCAAATTTTATCCTACCTGCAGCGATACCAACATTCCATCCATAACATGATTCCTTCAGCAATACTTCTACACATGCAATCTACAATTACAATAACCTCCAATGTCATCAATTACATGTTCCCGCTGTCCGAATTAAAATCATCTTACATCACAATCTCCTCCTTCTTTGATTCCAATCCTTCAAACCAACAACTACTCCATGAAATGTTGCGTCACCTTCTCTTCGTGACATTTCACATACAAATGGGACTGGGATATATTGGTATTGACTTTTTGATGAGTGAACAGAAACGAAAAAATATGTTGATTAGAATGGATCTTGAGTCGGAAACTGAAACCAACGAAAAAAAACACAACAGCAGCAATGCAACGGATGGGCGCAGTAATCACAACCCATCCAGAACAAACAAGTCGTCCGACGGATCCATCGTCGATGATCAGTATGATCCAAGCCGGAAATTTCGTCGTTCAGCTCCAAACTTCATCCTGCTTACAGTTCTTCCTTACATGTTTCAGATTATTGTCTTTGGTAAGAGAGGGAGGAGTTTTCACGTGTGGTTATGTTATTGTGTGCATGTATTTTACAAATTTGCTCTCATATAAAATACACAATAGGAAACCTAAACAAATTTGCATTCATCCAAGTACGGGACCACATCCATCGTACTGTGCGCATACACGAATTGTTCGAACACGATTCGCATTTGTCAGCCTTGGCGAATGATGGGAATGGTGCGACAAGTCCTGACCTGTACGCCAGTAGTATGGACACAATTGTCGCTACCGGTAGGTGGAGAGGAAAATTTGTTGTCCAATGTTCATATTCGATCGCTCACATTATTCAATTCAACGCAATTGTTTTACTTGACACTTAGCATACGACATCATAAATCGTAAATTGTTCAGTCTCCCGAAACTACTCATCCTTCCGGGTGTCATCGCGCGACAGCCGATGCTACTGGTAAAAATATTTCCATTCATTTTTGCGTCCGATATGGTGAAGGGACGAATGGTGGCGTTCGTCACGGATATGGTGGAGCAATTTCAGAGGGAAGCGCGAGATATTAGCTCAATGAGGCAAAAGGTGGAACAATTTGACATGAAGAATGCAGAGCTGGTGAGCTGCATTTGTCACGGTGTCTTACGACGATTTGAAATTACCAACCTGACGTCATTATTTGCCATCTTATATCCTCCTTTTTTATTAGCTTCGCAGGTCAGGTACCGATGCGACTAAGTATACTCGACGTCGGTGGGACGAACTGACAGTGGAATATCAAGCAAAGACAGCGGCAGTGGATCTTCTGCGTCGGACTCGTGATTACTTCCAGTGGTATGACACTATTTCTATTAATTCTTGGTTGAGTGTTGGGTCACATCTCACGTTATGTCTTGTATCACCGTGTCATTACTGCCAAGGCTTCAACGCAACTTCATCTTTGTGGCTTTGATAGATTGCGCTTTGGCAAAGCTGCTGGCCGAGGGGAGCATCGTTGTTGCGGAAATTTTTGTTTTTAGCAGAGCAATCGAAGATGTTGTCGATTTGCTACTGATGCGAAGCCGATCTGAGTCGGAATTGGCAACACTGATGACTCAGGTTGATAGGCTGGTCGTGTTGGAGCAAGTTTGGAACAAGAGCAAGGAGGCAAGATTACTGCCATGCCGCATACGGAGTCCTGGGGAAACCGGAGTCAATATCCACGAACCTGCTGGAAGTATCGTCCTAAACAATATTCAATATTCCCGGGGCACAGCATCTGTGTCTGTGGAGCATTTAGTGATTGAACCCGGGATTTACGCGGTAACTGGAGGTAAGGAGAACTAGGATTTTGAGAAACGTGATTTTTTTGTTTGCCGCGATTCCTAATGTGTGCTGCAGCGAATGGAAGTGGCAAAAGCACATTGTTCCGACTGCTAATGGCATGCAGTAGCAATGACCGATCAATCGACTTGCACGACAGCATTCAGCTTGCAACACCAATTCATCAATGGGACTTGTCAGATAATTTAGTACTTCCTGACGACTCTTGCAAGGTCCCCGACGAAGGATGCATTGTGATCGACGAAAACGATAACAGTGTGGGTACTGAATTTAGATCAGAAGAAGTACCCGTAACATCCATTGTTATGCCCTCGTCCGATATTGTTGAAATCTCCCAGACATTTTATTGGCCGCTCTACTCAAAGCCAATCGATTGGATCTATCAAAAGCACATTACATCAGATGTAAAGAACCAAACAGAAAGGGAAGCCTTGGTAAAAAAAGTTGCCGAAGAGTTACAACTCCTTTCTTTTGCACAGGCTCAGGAACACGGGAAGATCACTGCATCTGACTTTGATAAAGATTCATCTACAACGAGCAATAATGATGCAGTCGTCCAAAATCTAATGCTCGAATTGCAAGACGAAAAGGAAGATTGGTTTGGAGAGCTGAGTGGTGGACAAAAGAGTAAAGTTGAACTTGTTCGAAAATTATTCTTACAGGAAGAATGTCCAAGTGTTGTACTCGGTAAGAATCTCATTAATTTCCTATTGTGATCAATATTTCTCCGCACAACAAATCTAGGTAACTCCATTCCTTCCTTTTTACAAATAATGTCAGTTGATGAGACCATGGCACCCCTTGATCCTGCGAGCAAGAGTCAGGTCATGTCGAAATTGAAATCATTTTGTCATGACAGTGTCGTGTTGATTATCTACCATACCGACGTTGGTCGGAGTACTAACTCTGCAACGACTTCGGAAGAGGCGGAAGCAGACGAAGAATGTGTCCCTAGCAACTCATTCTTTGACCATAACTTACATGTAGTGGATAAACATCTCACTACCCGCGCGGTGTGTTGATTATTGGATCTACAAAGCAGAAGAAGAGGACCTCCTTTATCTACAACATAATCTCATGTTTTGGACAGTACTAATATTGTAGTAGGCCATCTTTTTGTTGGATCGTTTTTCCTTTTTCGGATCGATTTTCGATTTTAAAAACTTTCCAACGTTGGATACACTTCTTTTTTACTTGTGCTTCACTCTCTCTTGAAGACTCAATAAGAGTCAATCCAACCCCAACTCTAGAAAGAAGAGGGTCGCATATCTCGCTCCTGAGAGATAAGGAAATAAAGCGATTGCACTGCTGGCCGTCGTTAACTTCTTCGTGTGAGTGTTGAGCGTTGAATGCAAAAGGAAGCGATGAGTGGCAAGAAATCAACGAGTGACGAAGCCGGTGTTGTAGAAATTACAGTCATTCGATCGGGGGATGCGAAAAGGAGCAAGGTATGGGAATAGTACAGCATGAAGACTTCATCCTCATCTTTTTATTTTGGTAACATTCCATTTTTCCTGATCGATATGCTATTCCTCCTTGTCTTTGTATGTTGCTGTCGTACAGATTTCAATCTCGCTATCCTCCACACTAAATGCATTACGAGACGCCATATCGAACGATGACATCTTCGGCCCAATCCAACGCAGCGAGCAACGATTATTCTACCTCGGGAGGGAACTTAAATCGGGGAATCGAACCTTATCCGCGATGGGTATTGGGAATCACGATATATTTGTATTGCATTTGCATTCGTTGGCGCCAAAGTTGATAGATTTGCAATGTGATGAGAAGGATGATGATATTGGGCAAAAGAAAAGGAGTGGAGAAGTGGCACGAAGGGGAAAGAGCGATGGTAACAGGAACGCAGACAGTGGTTCAGAGATGGCAGGAACCAGGAGAGCACGCAGACAGCAAAGGAAAGAAAAGGACAACGTTGTGGAGCTACTAGACAGTGACAGCGAGGATGGTGAAGATGATGCTGTTGAAATAATTGATACAGCACCCAAGCGACGACGAAGAGGTTGAGCAGGCACTTCCCATCGCACATATTATATAGGAGAGGCACTCCTACCAGGGGGTGACGACAGAGGTAATAACGGCAGCTTGAACTATCTAGGTGATAAAAGAAATGATGCTTTCTCGACAGGTCTATTCAAGATCTCAATCGAAATCCTCCTCTCCCTCTTCATCCAACGTCCCCAACAAAACACTGTTCTCACCGTCACCCATCAAACTCCCCCCGGCCAAACTACCGCCACCGCCACCGCAATTAGATTGCCCCCCACCCTTGGTAAGACTTCCAATACTCAAACTTCCTATGCTCATAGATTCATTGGCTGGCAACAAAACTGTAACAACACTCGATATCAGTGCTAACCCTGCCATAAGAATTGCTAATGACTCAAGTGGTTGATATTATTGGAGATTTGATGCCAGCTGTTTTGAAAATCCTTTGCGATTGGTCAAGCATTCAGACTACCTACTTGTCCAACCATTCTCTTCACGTACTCGAAGTGGACATTCGTTATCCTTTCATCGGCAATTGGTTCGATCTCTTTGTTCGAGAGGATGTTGAAGCTTATTTGACCATGAATAAAAATCATGACAAGTCGAATGTAGCCCGTCAAAAGATAATCAAACATCATTTTTCGAAGGGACGAACTGACATTCGGTTGTTCGCATGCATGCCGGAAAACGTGTTGCCCACCGCAATAGGATGGATTGGTCGAGACGATCTTGGTTATTCATTGATTTATGAATTCATTCGACGTTTGCCTGGCCTTTTTGACTCTCGCAATTTGCAGCATGCGTCTACGAAGAAGAGGAGGCTATGAATGTGAGTGGCATTCATGAATAATTTAGTTTATGATCGAAATCATGATACAATATCGATGAATTAATACCCACAACAATAGTTTCCATCATCAATAAGAACGCGAAATCGTAAGGTTGTCTTCTACCACATATTGAAGACAATCAGGCCTCGGTGTCAGCATTGTCCTCGCCGTCTCCCCCAAGGTGAGGTGATGCTTGCAATGAGGCAATGCGTTGTTTCGTCGAAGCCAAGACACGCAGTGTTATGACCTCATGCGCTGCAAGTTTCCGTATGGATGACGACGACTGCTTTTCAGCGTCCATGTTCATGGCGCTTCCTCGTCGTTGCTCACTACTCACTGCACTCTCAGGAACATTCATTGTGATGGTCGTTTCTGACATGGAATACACGTTTGTGTCAACATCGGTGCTGTTCGCAATACTGAGGACATCATTGTCCGTAGTTCCGCCACGAAAAGCAAAATCCGACGATAAGTCACTTTGAGCGAAGTCTTTCTCTAATGAATCAGCCAATGACAACCCCTTCACTAAATCGCTTTTTGATGTAACACCATGAATTGGTATAGGAGTACCAGGAGTAGCATCCGAATCCTCTTCGCGATCACTATCATTCGACTTCTTCCAAAAGAATGCCCCTCCCCTTCGTCTACTGCGCCGCTCTTCTCCATCGCTGCTAGCCAAATTGCTAAAACGCAGTAATTCCCGAATGTCATCATCAAATTTCTTCTCAATTGCCTGTAAATCTGCTTGGATTTGTAACTTGCGCCGCAGCTGTCGAACGAGTTTCCGCCGGCGTTGCTGTTGCTGCTGCCGTCGTAGTCGTTTGCGTTTTTCATCCAGCTTACCGTCGGACGTGGGACTAGTACCCACCCTCCTACTCCTGTTTATGTCTACTTTGCTCACATCTTCCACGTCAATGCTCTTGAGGAATAATCGGTCGATTGCTTCGTTCGTTACCACGCTCCGTTCCAGAATACGAAGGCATATTCTCGCCGTTAATTCTTCATCTTCTCGCATGCTACCACCAAAACTGATCTCGGCAGCGTCATCAGCGCCACCCTCGAACAGTCCACCAGCCTTTGACCCCCCCGAAGCCTGTTGTACTTCTTGCAACACCTGATCCTCGTACTTATTCCATACCTGTTCCCACGTCATTCCCGATCGATTCCACTTCCCATACCGTCGCCATGATCGATAACCATCGTAGAGCATCGACCCGATGCGTGCCGGCAAGATGCACCGTTCTCGTGCATACTCCTTGGCGGCAAGTCGGGCACGATAGGCCAATGGTGCCAATTCTTTCAATTCTTGTTGAAGGTACGCATTGTTGTCGATTTCGTCGAAATCGTCGTCGCCGTCATCGTCATTATCGTCGTTATCCACGAGTTTGGAACGGTACCATGAACGTCGTTTTTGTAGTCTTCTTCCGTTCTCCCCTTCCTTGTCGTTCTCCGTTGTTGTTATTGTTGTAGATGAGACTGACGGCGAAGACGATGATTTCACCAACCCATCCCTCAATCCTCTCAACTCCAACAAAGCCCGTGGCAATAACGTGTGATACAGTTTGCGCGTCGTCGCCGGATCGAAGTCGCCCCACACGCGGTTTTTGTTCGAGCCAAAGGATTTGCGTAACGTGGAGACCGAGGTGTATTTTGCGGCCCATTCGGCCTTGCGCCGCTCATAATCTAAACGAGAGGAGGAGGATGAGGAGGATTCCTTCCCGTGTCGTCGTCTTCGTCGTCGTTGTTGCTTTCGAAGGTTATTCAAAGTATTATTCCATTGGCGGACGTTTTTTCCATCGCGAAGAGGAAGGCACCTCAATCGACTTCCATTGTTCATGAAGCGTAGTAACGTGGGCGATCGAAGTTGTTGTTGTAGTTTCATTTCATCGTGGTGGATGATATCAACGTCAGTGTCAAGATATTGTTCTGTCGACGTTTCCTGTTGTATTATTTCTCTGCCTTGTGTGATACCATTACTATCCTCTTTGTTGTTGTTGTTGCTATGAATTACGTCCATGTCTCCGTCATCGCCATTGTGTTCATTACCGCAATATCGTGCATAGATGGAACCGTATGTTGTGTCAAAACAATATCCTCTCTTAGGATAATGTGAATTCATACGAGTGGCGGTGAATCTTCTTCGTCGTCCCATTTCGCTGTTTCCCCCCATGGCAGCATAGTTGCTGCCACCGCTGGTTCTTCTTTTTGCGATGGGAGGTGTAGATGTTTGTTGTTGTTGTTGTTGCATCTGCTGCTTCAATAACAAATTCCGACCCAATCGAGAATTGGGTGGTGGCACCGATGCCATCGTAACGGTAGATGATGACAATGGCAACACCGTTGATTGAGTTCCCGTAGCTGTAGTTGTGACTGTTGTTGTTGGTTTATAAAAAGTTGGTTGCGATAATTGTCCTTGTCTTCGCCGTCCTTGCTGTTGTCGTTGATTGTGCAATAATTGGGATGGTCGAGTTCTACTAGTAGGGTGAAACTTTGTAAATGCTGACGACGATGATTGCTGCTGATGATAATGGCGTCGTTGTCTAGGATGTAGAAATCGAATTGAGAATGCCAATAATATTTCTGTGGATGGTGATGGTGGTGACGAGGAGGAGGAGGATTTGGTCACCGCTGCGAGAAGTATCATGGCCGCCAACATGGCCTTGGCCGTGACTGCCGCAGCGGTCGTGGATGACAGAGACGGTGCATCAGCAACTTTAACTTCTTCACGTCGACGGCGTTGGCGATGACGTGGGCGGTTGTTGGCGGTGGAGGGCAACAACAACATCATCTTTGGCAGGAGTTGGAGAGTTGGAGAATGTTGTCAAGGTTAGAGTTGGAATGGATTAAACTGATTCGTAAGAACAATGGCATCAGGTTGTGATGACCGTGATATTATTGTTTTGTGCCTTTTTTTATTCCTTTTTTATTTTCAGCAGCAAAAGATAATGGCAGTGACAGATACAACCAGATGGGAATAGACTTACTGCTTCAAGTGTTCTTAGTAGGTACTGTATGTTTGTACTCAATCGGCAAGGTTATGGAACCCCAAATTTTCAACTCACTAATCTTCGCCAATATTTGAGCGATTTCGATGATTTTTGTTTTAACAATCAGTTCAGGTTCTCGACCGTTTGTTAAAACAAAAAGCATCGAAATCGCTTGGATATTGGCTAAGATTAGTGAGTTGAAAAATTGGGGTAGCAATTTGGTCCAATTATATAAGAGAATTTTTTTTAATTTACTTAACAAATTTTTCAATTATTTAACAAATTTTGAAAAATAGTAAATATTTGAGGGACTGTAACTCAGCCAATATCAGGTTGTTTGGGATGCTCCAAGTTGTAAACACACTCTTTTGATCCAAGGAACAAAGTTGCCATAAGTGGCGAAGTCGTAAATTCACTTCTCTAAAACCCAGAATTTCACATTGGTCGATTGAGTACAAACATACAGTAACTCATTTTCGATTTCCTGGGGTATTTCGGCACTCTTCCCTCTATTTTTCAAAACGAGGCGTTTTTTGTGTGCCGCTCCCTATTAATTAATCCTGTCATTGCTGTCGAGGTTGGAACCATGGCTGGCATCTCCGAACCTACGCTCATGGCTCTGGCTGCAACCATGGAGGAGGCCACTCTCGATCTTCGCAACGCCGTCTACCTCGCACTCTCCATCAATGATGGTGAAATCGCCACACAACAACGACACCCTCCTCATGGCATTGTTGGCGACGGCGACTCATTGGTTTCGGCAGGAGCAGCAGTCGTCGCTGGACGAGCGACTACTGCAGCAACAACAACTACAACAGTAACAACAACCTCCTCATCTGCGGCTGCTACCGCCAACGCCACTGATGGAGGCGGCAACAGCAGCAACGGAGAATATTCCGAAAACAGCACCTACACCTCATCTCTATCAGGATCACATCCCTCAGACTCTGTCCACTTGGCCATGACATCCAGTCGAAGGATGATGAAGAAGATCAAGAAGAATTGCTTTAACGCACACCCGGAGGAGGATCAAGACGAAATGACTGGCTTGGGGGTTGACAATAATGATGGCGGTGGCATTGACGACCACCGGAAGGAATGGCAGACGAAACGTCTACAAGTCGCGGTACTTGTGGAGAATGCCGTGTCTAACTATGAATTGGCTGTTTTCAATTTTCATTTTCACAATGATGGTTCCATTATATTGGTGCAGAATTGTGAATATAACAATAATGAAATGATACCAACGTCAAAAGATCAATTTTCAGTGGGGGAGGATATTGTGCACTTGCTCGTGGCATTGCTAACGTCGGTTCCACGGCAATTGTTGGAGATGAGTCACCTTGACCCATGCGATGATGAAGAGGGGGAGGAATATATATCATCAATGGAGCAACTCTGTTTCAATTCAGCTTGCATCGCCTCGGATATCCTTCGAAAGTACTACCTACGAGTCACTCTAAATAGTATGGAGAATCATCCACTACTGGAAGATGAGCACGTTCATAATTTGTTGGATGAAGTTGTTCAAATTTGTTCAGAATCGAACGACAACAACCATATGATTCTTGATCCGATTATTGGGATGTTGAACGCGATATTGGAGGAGCGCCAGATTGATCGTTTGATATATGAGAGGGAGCGGGAAACAAATGAAGTGGAAGTAGGCGGAGGGGGAAACCAATCTCTTTTATCGTGTCTTTCCTCCAAGGAAACTCTTCATTTAATCCATGTACTCACCCATCGGTTCGTGAGCGATATGCATGATGGCGACAATGGGGGCGATGATTGCAGCGCTCTCGAGGCATCGAGTCAGAAGGGATGCTTCATTGGCCATCTTCTGGAATACTTCACCCACATCGCTCGCGACGAGGTAGAGTCCCGTGATGATACAAGTGGGCTGTTCGAGGCATGGGCGGAGAGTCTCGATGAGTTCATGACACCAAGATTACGTCGAGATGAGGCAACGGAGGTGTATACTTTGATTGTGCGGTATCATATCGTTGTCATTCAATCTTCCTTGCAGTTGATGGAAAATGCAGAATTTGTGATTGGCCAAATCATTGCCGAGAGCGAAAAGAACAATGGTGAAATCGTTGATGGTGCAGTAGAAAGCATTGTAGTGGAATTGCAAGACACCCTCCGTTATCTCAGCATGACTGTTAACACGACCGAGGCTATGGAAATATTGAATTTCGAGCCCGATCCGGAAATACATGTGATCTTCCATCCTCTTGCTTCGTCCTACGCAAGATTTACGGTCGCTTGTTGGCACGATGCATTTCGTTTCTTGCAACGAGCATGGGAGAGGGGCAACGCACATCGTGATATCGAGAATATAAGTATTCAAATCGACGACGTACTCGTTCGTCTCTGTCGAAGTACCTTTCGCAAGGAAACAATTCTTTCGTGTCCACTCAATGCTGATAATGAGACCGAAATAATTGCCGTGTCGTTGCTTCGTGCTATGAACTCCCACGGTGTCACCGGAAAGGCCAAATTTCTACTTGATGTTGCAGCGGATCGAGCACTGTTTACTCACAATGTAGAAAACATGACGAGAACTGGCGGCGAATCTCTGTCGAAACGACGGCGCTACGACTACGATCCTCGCTTAAGCAGTAAGAGCTTGGCTCCAGCCAAATCCTCCGACGAACGACGAGGGGAAATGACGAATCTGATTTTAGCTTGTCTATCCCTCTCACACTCGAGCAAGGATGATGAAGGTCACCACGAATCATCAACCATGCAACAGGTTCGATGCATCGCGTCAGCCTTGATGTTCAGCCGAGAAGAAGAGGACAATGCGAAGAAAAAGTCGTTTCTCCTTGATCCTCTCAACCCTTGGCACACAATTCAGGTCAGGTCACTGCGAAATATCACGCATCTCAATGTCGAGGAGAGATGTGCCATCGATTCATTATCGAATTATCTTGCGACGATGGACGGAGGCCGCTGAGGATGCTCCGTCGATGCATCCCATTTCTCATTCATACACGACCCCAGTGAAAAATGAAGACGCCTCTTCATTGGCACACTCGAGTTTCATAGTTCAATTGTGAACAAAATGAATTGCATAACGAGTACATAGTTTTGTGGTGCTATTCTATTTTTATCCATTACTCACGCCCCCCCTTTCGCGGCCATCTTCACCCTGACGTCTCTCCCCAAAGCACACCAAACCGCCCAATCCAACTGCCTTAGTTCAATGATGATGACCATCATCCTTCTGTCTGTATCTCAATCCACAGTAAATGCACGAAACTGCCGCACCTCCACGATAACCCACCTTGATGTACTCCAAAGGATGTCCCAACGCGCCACCCCCTCCATCGCACACTGCCATATCTCCCGAAACCTCAATGGGTGGAACCTTATTGACGAGTTCGAGTGCGTTCGAACGATGTTTGCCCAACTTATACTTTTGAAATGTAGAAATAATTGAATTGTAATTTGGGAAAATATATGGATTTTGGGGTGGCGGGGTTAGATACAAATGGAATTTTTGACATAGTTTTCATTCACTTTGATGAAACTGAAGGAACGATATATTCGGATTGCAGGGGGAACAGACATAACTCCTCTTACCATGCTCGGAGTCCTCGAGAGGCGATTGAGCGATTTGTCCTCCGCGGACAAGACCGATTCTGGAACTTCCGTTTTTAACGTCGTCATCGTTGCCGCCTTCGGGGAAAGGGCGGTCAAGGATACTGACGGCAGAAATCGGGACAGTGGCCTTCGAAGGAGGGTGGCGGAAATCATGGTTTTGAGTTGGGGTTGGGGGACGGATCGCTCTGCAATTCGATTTTTGTTCTGACGGGCAAACCCCCTTTTTCATTGAACTGCGACATACAACACGGTACGATACACACTAAAAAAACACTCACTAGAGATATATTATTACCTACGACCTTTGTGAGTGTGATCACCGCCGATATCGGGCGACACTTCACCCATCAACCACTGCACCAGGGCATCCAAATATAATCTTCAGTCTCAACTCGATAATTGGCGTAATCCCACAACCAAGGCGTAAGAGGGGTAGTTTCACCACGGCCGGCCATCTAACTTGTCCCAAACCCATCAGCAAGAGATCTCGAAAAGTCGGAGAAGAAGTCAATGGCCGGTAGAAATAGTAATCACTTTCGTGGCCGTGGCCAATCTCACGCTCAGCATCCGCGTCATCAAAGTGGTGGTGGGGGCGCTGTGGCAGATTTAAGCAAACTCTCCTTTTCATCATCGCAAACTGCAACAACGACAACAACAGCGCGTGCAGCAGCAGCCACCTCCACCAGCATCACAACTCAACAACTCTTGGCCAAACTCCGCAATTCTTCCATCTCACATCCCAACCAACAAATCCAATTAGCTATTTACGTTCCGCCCACATCCGTCGGGGCGATTATTGGTCGTGGTGGAAAAACTATATTGAACATCCAACGAGAAGCAATGAAACGAAGTTTGGGTCATCCCGGTTTCGTGAGAATTAATGTCTTGGGTGGGAATAATGCTAGTTATTTTGGTAGTGGTAGTTCTGGGAATAATGGCGGTGATGCATTGCTGTTTGGCGATGGCAGTACTGGTAGCGACAGTGCAACTGCTGGGATGTATCATAATTATGACGTCAATACCACCAACGACGTGGATAATGGCAGCAACGACGATGCCGACAGTTATGATCATTGGACTCCAGTCGTTATACGGGGTGATCCAGTGGGGGCGTTTGCTGCGGTTCGACTGATCCTGCCCTTGCTTACTGCCGATGGCAACAGCAATGTTGGAAACAAATTTAGTGCTAGCAATGAATCATGCATCCACGATGGTATTGTCCTCGATGTGCCCATACATTGGTCGAAACACAATTTGCTCGTGGGACAGGGCGGCCATACCGTTGCCGCATTGAGTGCAACCTACCAAACGCGTATCATGATCCCACCGCCACCTCTACCGTCTGATAGGAATGAGAACAAGTCAGCTTCGCAGCAATCGCAGATTCAACAGTATCAGCAACCTCCCACCAGTGGTGGTGGCGGTAGTGGTGCAATCGTATCATCATCGTCGCCTTCGAATGTCATACAGCTCGAGGGTGACAACATAGACTTGGTCGAGCAATGTCTCGCAAAGATGATTAGCATTGTGACCGGTGACGAAGTTTGGGTGCCCAAGGGAAAGAGAATTGCCGTCGACAAAAAGGAGAACAAGCAGAAAGCAGATACCACATCCTTCCCTCACACCGCCGTTGTGGAGGACGATGAATGCGATCAAATGCTTGCCACACCCAACAATCAAGATACTACTAACTCCCGTAGGGGAAAAGAAGAAGATGTTATAATAACAACAGCAACAGCGGAAGCTGTAATTATAAAAATATGGACACCTTCGTCGAAATTATTAAAGGTGGGTAAGATACGAAAGATCCAACGCAAGACGAACACGATAATTCGTCGGAAAAAGATGCGTATAGCTGAAAGTGTCTATGCTGGTAGTGCTGGTGCTAGTGCTGGTACTGGTGGTGACGGCGGTAATAAAGTGGTCAATGATGATGGAAATGACAAGGAGGATGAAGAGCTCGACGATGATGATGATGATGATGATGAGGACGAAGAAGAAGAAGATGCTGGTGGGGGTAACAATCATGGATTACCTTCCGCGTCAGGTAAGAAGAATTGCTGTGTATTAGCACTTTTTTACGCATCTTATTTTCATGCTCGAAATTATTTCACGCAAATGCAAAGCGAGCAAAATTGCAACAAAGTATATCATATCCGGCAGCTTCGAAAGCGTCAAGTCCGCGACGGCTCAATTCGAGAAAATTCTTGGATTAGAACCCGGATCATCCATTATTGTCAATGTAGCAAGTGAGAGCAATCCCAAAGGCTCCTCGCTCTCCTCGGCCAGAACTTCTGCTTCTGCTGCTGGCGATGATGTGAATGGACCGGTTTGCTACGACATTAACAATGACACCGAAACCGAGAACGCTAAAAAACGAAGGAAACAGAAGAAAGGAAAAAAGGGCTTTTCATGAACACTTTGTTTCAAGGGGCGTGAGGATGGGACAGCCTATGATATCAATGGTTGGATGGGCGTCAGAAAGCAATGTACTCAAACACCATTATTGAATAAATGTTATAAATAGTCACCGCCCCATACAGGATCAAACCTCATCTGTCCTCGACGACATCTTCTACAGATTCGTCATCTTTCTCCGCTTGGTCGGGAGCTCTATCTAACGCCGCAACTGCATCATCTTCCTCCATTGCTTCTACTTCAGGACTTGATTTCTTCGATGTAGCAGATCTTGTCGCACTTGAATCAGCACCGTTTCGTGTTTGACTCCTACCGAGAATAGATTCTTTTGCGCCATTTTCAACAATGGTGGCGCCATCCCCTTGTTCTACTTCCGCTGACACAACGGCGTTACTACTCCCACTCGCACCTAAACTTCGCATCATGGCCCTCCGATGACCCTTCTTCATAAAGTACAAATCCTCCTCGAGGAGCTCCTTCAAAATATCAACAGTATCAAAGCCATCCTCGAGAAGGTGATGGAAGTAGGATACGGCATCCTCCTCCGTTAAGTTCGGTAAATGAGCAAGCAGCCAATACATTACTCCGTCAAAAGATGACGGTGGCTCCGAAGCATCGTCCCCGCCATCTACCTCTCGTTGGGATGAAAGTTCGTCGCTACTATTCCCCTCGACACCCCCGACACCGAATAATTGCTCGCCGCTTGTCCCAGCCCTCGATGCCGCCCCGTTCCCATCCCTAATCGCCGAGGACGTGCGTTCCAATACTGTCGAAAACCTACCCGCCCGGGTAGTACTCTCGATCGGATGGCCATTCTTCTCCATCCCACCATTGCCGCGATCGTCGCTCGACCCTCCCCCCATAATCTTGGCCATAGCATCCTCCTCCGCCGTGGGCACCACGGGCGCCACGGCAACATCATAATAATAATCTTTGACATTCTTCAATTCCGGAGGAATGTCGCTGCTGCGCTTGAACTTGGCACCGCTGAAATTCGACGACACCATATCCACGTTCGATCGGAACGGACGCGGTTCGTCCAGGTACGGTTGCCGCCGTCGAGTCGAACCGGCGGGCAGTGTTCGCTTCGCGGAGTCGATGGTATTCCAGGCGAAGGCGCGGGCGTCGAGATACTTGTCGGCCTCCGTGGGCACTACCCGCTTCGTGGATGCGATCCCATCGAGATTTTTCGCGAAGGCGCGAGGCGTGTCGAGGCATAGTTCGTCGTCGCCCTTCTTCTTGGACGACGGCGAGGAGGTGGTAGGATTGCATCCCCTTCGCCACATGGCATTGGTTGCTATTTTCGATGATGATGATGATGTCGCCGATGTTGCCACCGATGCGGGCGAAACGCTGGACGAAAATGGATGCCTATTCAGGTAGACTCCGTCCCCTCCATCGTCATCCCCGCGCACCACCTTCCTCGGCGGGGGATGTCCCAACAACGACGCTCTGTTCGACGAAAAATTGTGCGCAATATTCCTGTGCCCCTCGACGTACGAGCGGGGCGTGACCTGTCCCGAGTGCGTGCCTCGCCGTTCCATCGATCCGCTGTTCACGCGCAGGCGAAAGGTGGCGCGATCCGTTCCAAAGTGTTGTTGGGTGATGTCGAAGGCCGCGTTGTTCCGCACGGGAGTTGGACTTGCGTTACTGCTGCTGCTTTCCTCGTCGGAACCCCGTGTTTTACCCTCGCCGTCGTAGTACGAGCCTGAGGTCGTCCATTCCTTCTTAGTGCCAGTGTTGACGAGTAGAGACGGTCGATCGTTGGGAAATATGGAGGTAATGTCCAACCGAGTTTCCTCGCCGTCGGCGGTCCTCGGCGGTGGTGTTTTTCGCCCTCGAGGATTGCGACGGTTCATTTCCGATAGTTGTCCTTGTTCCAACGATGATCGCGGTTGTTCGTTTTCCGGAAAGGAGGAGGACTGCGTAATGTCGTAATAGGCCTCGTCATCTCCCTTGATTTTTGTGGACTTGACTTGTGTTTTTCTTTGCGATATGATTTTTTGATACAGAGAGGATGCACGGTCGTCTATGCTTTTTCTTTGCGTCTTGGTTGCGTCGGTAGAAGTAGTAGAAGCGGACGCAGAAGCGGATGCTACAGTAGTAGTAGTAGTAGCTGGTGCAGAACGACCACGCTGTGGAGAGGAAGCTGCTGGAGGTGGTCGGTCATTCATTTCGGATCGTTCGCCGTCCGCGAACGACGACTCCTTTCGAATTCTCCGATCTTCTGGGAACAAATTGAGAGTTATATCGTATGCCACCTCGTCCTTTCCTGGGATGATGCCATCACCATCATCTCCGCTCGTTGAAAGCTGCAACGGAAAAACAGGTGTTGGCAGTCGTCCTTGTTGTTGTTGTTGTCGTTGTCGTTGGCTGAGAGTTGTTGTTGGTTTAATAATCGTCACCGAAGCTAAACCGGAGGAATGAAACGGTTGCACAGAGGCATTATATTTCAACAATAACAACACGAAGAGGGTGTGGAGGAGGTGGCGTGGCATTACTTTCACTACGGATGGCATGGTTGCGCCGTAGTGGCCCATACTAACTTCGTACTACCTCTCTAAAAATAATAACATGCCACGTAGGCTTCCTACAACCACAACATGAAACCGGCCATCTGGATTCAAACAGCACGATGATTCCTGCCCACTGCCCATATGGTACTACCATTGAATCCGCCTCCCCTGATTATTATTCATCTAAAGACAGGGTACAATAAAGTCCGACCTACTGGATTCAACATCAACTTCAAAACGAAATAATGTCTGCAGCATCAGCAACAACATCATTGAACCTCTTCCAAAAGAATGATTATATTCCCTTTTTGTAAATATTGGTACAACATCACACCCAGCAATATTTCTCGAATATTACAGTGAGGATCGCCGAGCAAGAATTCAATTTACAGCATCATCAGTTATTGCCATTGTTGAATTGTCCCAATTAGAATTGGTTATGGACACTACAAAAAAAAGGAAACACACTCCAAAACTGCCTAACACTGCTCATGATGAGACAGATCCCACCCCCAGTACAACTCAAAAACGCCGTGCTAAACCAGGCACTGCTAAAAAGTTTGCTTCTCTCCACGCTACTACTGCTGTCACCAATAACCAGCATAAAATAGCTGCATCACCTGCCAATGCAGCTGCTGGCGCCAATATTCAGCATGAATTAAGTCAACATAGCATACTACCAGCAAGTACAGAACACTCCCCATCTCTTCCTCAACCATCAAAAATGGGAAATAAAACCACTCTTGCCACAAGTACTACTACTGCTGCATCAGCAAATGAAATAACAACTCCCACCAAAAACTTTAATACCTACAATGGTGGGCGCTACCGGCTTTCTAATGTGGGCAAACAATACACTAGTTGGATTTGTAATAAATTCCAGATTCAACACAAAGATGAAACACCTAGCTCCTATGAGCATGATACAAATGATATCCAGAATATAAGGCGTGACAAACATTACAATATTGCTGATTGGAAATTCACAAGATGCAGTGGAAAATTTAATGTTCATCTGGATGGCAAAATTGAATTTGTAACACTTCACGATTGCTCTTCAACTTTTCAGATAGATGATGCAGTAGACGAAAGGCCAATGTTTATGTCCATGATGCCCCCAACAAATTTGGATCTTGGCACACCTACATCATTATCTAACATAAAAAAGGCAATTGGAAATGCACCACCTGACATTTGGAAACCAGTGTTTGGAGGACAAGACAAAAACTTCCATACTCCAAACCTGAAGGATTTCCCCACCTTATATACCACAGTGACAGAGTATTTGTCATGGTATGTCGCAAGAGTACAAAAGGTGTATCCAAGCTTAATCTACGTCAAATACAGCATTCTCCTCAGTGCTGCTAATGCTCCAGAACAAAAGATCCACTTTGACTATCAAGACAGTACCATGAACAAGGATCCAGAGAAACAACCAATCTCTCTCATTGTGGCAATTGATCCTTTCTCCTTAAACATTGTGGACGACCTGGAAGAAGATGAATCTTGGAGTTTTTTTACAGAATACATCATGGAAGGCGGCTGTATTTTTTTCCCCAACAAAGTTCAACATGGGGGAGGAAAAAATAATTATCAAATCGATGGCAAAGCTGCCAATGCTTTCCGACTATTTGCCTACATGGTTAGTGACAAGGAAGATTTCCCCCCTGACACTGTACAATACTTTGCAGATGAAGCC
>JALLBB010000006.1:0-37639 GCA_036939735.1 Discostella stelligera | reverse complement strand
TTTGTTGGTCTGTCCGGCCATGTCGTTCCTCAGCCTCTTTGGGTTTGCAAACTCTCGGCGATGGTTTGCAAACCCACGAGTGACGACCTGTGTTTGCAAACCATCGCCAAGAGTTTGCAAAATCAGGCTAGTTTTCAAATAAACAGTAACATCGTCATCAGAAGAAGTTACACACAAAAAGTAGATATCGTACGATAAGGAAAAAAATACTACTACCTAATACCTAATACAAGCAAGATATGACATCCGCCGCACCACGGTGTGCCGCTGCACCCTCTAGAGTACACCTGACCCTGTGCCACCCAGACATGCCAATACAACCAGAGAATGCTCATCTTGTCTATTTCTATTTCAGTGTGCGCATGCGCAATCAAAGCAAGATTCATCGTGTTATTCTGCCTAAAGCATCCAGACATCAAAATCAATGAAATTGAGGCATACGTTGTCATGTCCTCGGATTATTGATGGTATTATGCCACCAACATGATCGCTGGAATTAATACTGCAACAATCAAACGTATAATGATCATTGTGTCTATTTCAATTTTTATGGGTGCATGGGCAATCAGAGCAAGATTCATTGTGAAGAGGCAAACGGCGTTAGATTGATGGTCTACAATTATCGATGGTATTATGTTTCCAACATCGCATGGAATTAATATCGCAACAATCAACCATATTATTAGCAAAAATCATTCAATAATATGTTTTAGGTGAGATGTTTATTATGTATGATGTAAGTCACCTGCTTTACAGCACTGGCTTGATCATGAAGTTTGACTTGAAATTCCAAGTCTTCCAAGCAATATTGAAGGGCCTTAAACCTTGACTAATATATGCCACCCATTTGCTAACATTCACTGCTATTTTGTTCCCCCATGATCAGATGCAATTGATGCAGATAGTTTTGTTTCTCGACCAGTGAATCTCCTATCACTTGGCGCAAACGTGGGGTGTAATTCTCCATGATTCCCTATCTTCCATGCCACTGTCCTTGCTCAATATCCTTTGTCATAAACATTCAAGAATTGTAAGACCTTGAGCTCTCCATCAATCTCAACTAAGTCTCTTTCCTGAAATTCCTGTTGCTTCTGAAGATATCCTTCTCTTCTGTTATAATCTGAATCAGAAACTCTCCCCGGCAAAAGTGCTCCAGCCCGTATCCAACCGTTCAATTGCACAGATACACTGCCTATGAAGCAATTTTCTTCATTATACTCACTGTATGTAAATGGTTGACAATCAGCATCTGAAAATGAAAATGCCGGTATGTTAGTCATGTCTCACATGATTGGTTGCACACCTTGATACTTCTGACACCACTTTGCATGCCTCATCCTCACATCTTCGTCGTATGATGTATACGTTGGCCAGCTTAACAGCGCACTCAACTCAATGTCATATTTCTTCTTCACTATACTAGTGATAACTCTATCTGACCCAAGGCCATAAATTGCCTTGACATCAACAGCCTGTGTCAGTGACTGGCCTCATAAGTATTCAAAATACAGTAGCCATTCTTCATACCATGTCAGTGGGGATGACCTAGCTGTGATGGAGTCTATGTCGCCATTGCAGATGACAACAATGTAAGTCAACAATGACTGTTCATCAATAAATCCAGTTTGATGCTGCAATTCTGCATCAGACATTCCCAAGTGCACAACTAGAATATTGTTCTTTATTTGGTAGTAGGATATCGTCGCCCGATCCACATGGAAGAAATTTCTCCCCTGAACAGTTAGCAATTCAGCATTACCTATCTCGGATCCCAATCTTGATGCAGTCCTCACCACTGGATTATTGTACCCTCACTTATCATTTCTCAACAACTTGACCACCTGCTGTAATGCAAGCTGTGTTTCCAATAGATCAGATTCCATTGATTCAATACTGGAATAAGCAAATTTTGCACGTTAAGAATGCGAAGTCACCACAATAGCAACATCATTTAGCATACGATGTATGGCACATTCTCTGCCCAATCCTTTCAATGACTGAGATGGAATGAGAGAAGACTTCATGCCTGCACTGACTGGGACAGTCAGTTCAAAAGTCCATGTCATTGAAACTACATGGTACGTGAATGTTTATCTCTAGTGACGATCTCAAAATCATGCTCACTGCAGATGTATTTCTTTGTTTTCATTCTCTTTTTCCCAGCAACATTTTCTATGACTTCTTTGTGCAACAATATATCCTCTTCTCTTTTGCTATGACTGAATGGAGTGTTGGATTGCACCCTAGCTCAACCGGATATCAAGGCACACACTTAAAAGTCAATTATGGATGAGTGACATTGTTCTTCTGACATTTTGGGCATTGGATGACAACCCTTTTCTTAGGGGCAGCAATCCTTGCTAAATGACTGGCCACTGCACTCACGGCAGAAGTGCATTTGGAGGACATGAATAATAAGTTACTATAATCAGCAACTATCCTTGGCAAGATCTGCTTTTTGCCAGCAAGGCCATTGCATATTCTTGATATGTCCGCAGGTGTTAGACCAGACACAGAATGTAAAGTCTTGGCACCGTTCTTGATACCCATGGAAGAGATTGTAGGTGATGCGTCAGAGTTGGTGGATGTGATATTAAGCTATGAGGAAGAACAGCGGCCAAAGAGATGGATAGAGTAAACAACACGATAGCAGTTTTATTGGTAGTAATATCTAGTTGGTTATGTTATGTGTGTTGTGTTTGGGGCGGCGGTTCAAAAGAACATCATTGTTGGCCATCGCACCATTTTTTTCATGCCCTCTATGTGAAGTGTACTTTTTGTTTTTTGTGTTGCTTGCAACTTTTGGACTTTTCAGACAGTCCATTGTTTCAAGCATGTTGGGTTCCAACCATATCATAGGCTTTCTCTCTAGGCTTTTTAAGCCTTATTAGGCTTGCTCTGCCTCCTTTTCACATGAATATTTACATCCCCTGTTGGATATGTTATTCTGTGTATGAGGTCTCTGGCTTTGGTCCACCCATGGACTTCCCTGAGGCCTGGGGAGCAATCTGCAGATGTTGTAAGTCATGATCTCGGCCAACTTTGTCCAAGAGAAGAAAGAAAAAAGGAAAACAGCTCTCATTGCCAAGTTCTCTACATAGGAATTAGTGGATACTGTACGAGCTCTCACACTAAAGTTGGCCCCCATGGCTTGACAATTCCCCCTGGCATGAAACCATAGGTAAGGCAACGATGAAGTGCCTTCGCCCTTAGGCCCCTTTAACACCAAATTATGGTACAGCTTTTGACTGTGACTACCTTGATGGGCTGCAGATTGAGCAAACAGACAAGAGAAAGTTTTAGATCAGGTCATATTTTTGATCAATTCCATGTGACACACCCAGACTTCCGAAGCAGGAGTTTGTGGTTTGTCATCGTAACTTCACTATTATTGAGGCATTATAACATTCTTTTGAGGAAGCACCTCTACAACAAAATCCTGTTACTGAGGAAGATCTCTCGTGTGACCGTTGTCCACTGATGTTGTTTCCAATCTCCCTTCTCTACAACTTGGCTGCCAATTGTCATTATTTGATATTCTTACTGAACTTCATGCTCATGGCCTCACTGTTGACAATAACAATGAACCCAATGAATTAAATGCTGGCAAACCTCCTCCGCCACTAGCTCGAAATTGGATCAAGCCTATTTTCTGCCACTGTGCATCACAAGGAAATGTTAAGGTCAAGGGTATATGAGTGAATGTTTCTTGGAATATGGTAAAGAACATAGATGAGCTTGAGCTCTTTCTTCTTTGCTTTCAATTTAGTTACATCAAAGACTTGGTTATTCCAGAGACGAACAGGCAATTTGAAAAGAGACATGATGGCAATGGAGGAGTTTTTCAAATTTATTGGCTGCAGCATCTTTCTCTGAAAATTTTGAACATTTAGCCAGTCCGTTTCTTGTAACCGGAATCAGTACTCGATCAAGAAGAAAGAAGGAGTGGGAGTTTGACAGAAATGACGAGAAACATCAGTGAATTCCTCCCAAGGCAGTAAGAAGGCAGCTGCCTTCTTTTTTCCCAAGGTGTCAACCCTCTGACCAACTTCGACCTTTGCAGCGTGAATGAAAGACACAACATCGTGAGAGCAATACGTCAACACTTCTCCACTCTTGAGCTCATAATTCCTCTTTTTTGCTCATCAACACCTTGTCCGCGCATCATGACCGACATCTTGGTCTGGGAAAGGAAGAAGGAAAGGAAGAAGAGGGACAACATTCTTGCAATGTTGGTGGTATTGATCTACAACTTGTTGAGGGAATGCTTGCCAAGCAAGTGGTGAGTTTGTTTGCAATAATTGTCATTAAATTTATTATGACAATGACGATGCTAACCCTCCAATTCCTTGCCACCCGTAATCATTAACACAGTCCGTAGTAGCAGCTTTCATTTGAGACTACACCCTTCTTGTTCCCACAATTATTTCATAAACTTTGTCACACATTGACAATATTGAGATGAAGGTTTTGGTTTGAATCTATCTGTATTTGTCCTGGATAAACAAGGGAACAGTTGCATTGGACAGTGCAGGACATGCTCTATACATGCATCCCCAAGGAGGCCCACTGAGGTGACTTGGTGATGCCAAAAAAGTAAGCTCTACAGCCTTGTTTGGAGTTGTCAGAGAAGCAGATTGGTTTCACATAATATTAGTGGAGGACCAATGTTATGTAGAGTATGAAATAAGTCATAGTAAGCATTGCTCGTTTGGTGAATTTGGCCATGCCCTTTGCATGGGGCATTGCCTATGTTCCGTAGAGGACGCCGATGCAATTCCTATCATGATTAGTGTATTGATCACACCAATAGTAGAACTTTAGTCGGCCACCATGGTTTGCTCTGCCCAATTTTGTCTGAGGGCGATGAAAAAAAGTCAGTTTAGCGATACCACAGAGAGTGGCCAAGATACACATCTTATGACGGCGCAAACTCGTAGTGTAGGTAGGTGTAGGGAGTGTAGGTATCTCTAGGTAGTAGCACCGGTCTGTCCACCTCGCTCACCAGCCCCGCTGCCTGCCTCCCGCTCTCTCCCGTTGCTCAACCTGCCTTCACTGTCACTGGTCGTGAGAGAACTGATCCTGTAGTACCATCTCGCTGTTCACACTAACTGTCATTCACCGATAGTTCTGTAGCGAAGTAATAAGAATACCTTTTCCCTCTTGGACAGAACATAAAGATAACAAAAAAGGATGGGCACTCCCCTCATCGACGCATCCTCCAGAAGGGGTCGGGAGGCTGCAGTCGAAACTCTAATTGATATGGATCCGAATGGCGCAGCGTATCGTATTCCTCGAGCGAAGGTGTGTACCTTACGAGTTACGAGTATGAATGAGAATGGCAAACGATGATGTTGGTTGTGTGATTGTGCGTGGGGGGTGGGTGGGCGGGCCATGCTAACATACCTGGTGCATTCCTATCATTACTATTCCTGACTCGGTTCTCTCTCTTCGTGCGCTTTCGCTCCACTTACAGAATGCTGCTCTACTGTCCGCCTTGCGAGAACGGCCAAATCGTATCACGGACGGAGCTTTATTCGACGCCGCACATGCTTTGGGAAAGTACGAAATTGCCTTGGATAGTCCAGAAGTTTCGGATTTGTACGGCCAGGAGAGTAACAGATGCAGTGATAAAAGGCCCGACTCTAAGGACGCAAACGGTGGCAACAGTCCCGTCTCTGATGAGCCGGCAAGGTCTGAGTGCACTGACAGTACTGTCAATGACAAATTAGCGACGACGACAAGTAATGAGCCTGCACACAGGGAGGGCTGGGAATCAAGAATCCTTCGCCACCACGATAAAATTATCCGTGCCAAGAATAACGCGAATCCAACCAATACTGTGGGGAAAGCAGCAACAGCTAGTACCCTTGGGGGTATGCCTATCAGGCCGACAGCCTCAACTCACTATGCTGTACCACCCCCTGCATTAATTTCCGCGATACGACAAGTATTTGGCTCTGCATCCAACTTGCAAGACTCATCGGACAATACGGACGTGATTTTAGGCACACCCGATGGTGATAATTCTGGAAAGATGTCTGACAATACTCTCCCATCCCTTCTCTACACGGTTCTCAACCACAATGTCTTCGTGGGTACTTCTACGACATCAATTCCTTTATCGTCGCCAGCACCTACAACATCCGATGATAGCAAGACTTTGAATAATGTACGCCATGAACGATCTAGCAGTGGAGATAGTAGGAAGTCATTGGATAGCATGCGCGATCCGATAAAGGTACTTCGCCATGTTGGGAACGGCAAGGAGGAACGAGGCGATGAAGACAACGAATTTGTAAGCGCAGGAGAACGAGAGGCTCATCACTCCAGTGATTCGTCAGTTGCCACTTCCATAGGCGGGGAAGAGAAGGGTGATGGCTGGAGCATCGATCTGCATTCTAGCGACGCAGTAAACACTGGTATTAAAGACGAGTCGCTGATGTTAGCCAGAACGAAGGAAATATTTTGTGAACCATCCGCTGCCAATCTGGAGTCCATTCTAGGGAACGCCTGTCGTGACATTCTGCACAGTAGTGGCTCGCAAAACAGTCGTATGCATGGATTACTAATTGCCGCACTATCTGTCATGACGGGGTGCTTATTCTCTCAAGAGGAGTTGGAGAGCATTAATTACGGGGGTGTGACGGGTGGGACCGCCCCGTCTACCATAACGACATCGACACCTCGATTTTTGGATTCATCCAATACTGCTGATCCATTCGCACCCTTACTTCAAGTGGGAGCACTACTGTCTTTACTTCCTACGAGCGAGGAAACGAATGAGTTCGCGTTCGATAAAAATCTACTTCGGTATTTTGCCACGGCATCCTCCTTGTACGAAGAGCGGATTGAGATACAGAAGGCAAAGTTGTTTCAAAGTCAAATACCATTGCCGCCCTCCAAGGATGTACCAAAAGTAGCACAACTGCCGCCGCTACCGCTGCAAGAGAACAAATCAGATTTCGTGCAAGAAGTGGTGACATCTGCCAACAATGTCGTTGACGTTAGAGCCGACAGGACCACGTCAGATTCCGAAGTTAGGGTACCTGATTCAGACATTCATCAGAGGGTTTCGGAAGTATCCGGTATATCAGAATCTAGACAACTGAATAATTATGATGACAACTCAAATATCGACGTAGTACCCGCGTCAGATGCTGAAGAACATACTGATCGACCGGCTCAAGAAACAAGCGAAGTACTTGCCCACATTGACGACGACGACGACGGCGACGACGACGAGAATGACGACATTGACGCAAATGAAAGGTTTTATGAAGAGGATCCTAATGCAGGAGATGAATTTTCGGAATCGGATCATGACGATGACACGGGAAGTAGTCACGAGAAATCTGACGATGATGAAGATGAGGATGATGATGGAGATCTTGATGACGAAGACCAGTTTGAAAATGATGATGAAGACGAGGAGCTCCAGCGTGCGCTGACCCTTAGTCTCGTTGCGGCGGTTGGCGCTGACAGCTCAGACGAATCACGTTCTGATGATGGCTGCTCCCATCATTCGGAGGGATCCCATTCGGAAGTGGATGCTGATAGTCACGCTCGCGACGCTATCACCGAGGCTGCTGCCGGACGTGAGGAAGCACTCAAGATGGACGTTTCTTCAAGTGCCAACGTAGAGACCACTGTGACGACCTCACACCCAAGCGAAGCAACGAGCGAAAAGTCTGCAACTCTTCCGCCATTGCCAACACCACCTCCGCTATCTATCTTACCAAATCACGATCGCTCTCTTCAAATTCATCCTAATGGCTCAAATGATAGAGACGAGTTCTGTTCAGACAGAAATACCACTTCTGTCTTCGAGCCCTCATCATTATCTAACTTTGGAAAACTACCTTCTTCGCATATTTTAGTGCATTTGTTCCTTGCTATATTTGAAATTATGCAGGATCGTTGTCCGTCGTCAGATGGGAACGAAAATGGCACCGATCAAAGCGCGGAAATGAACGGCATCGGAGATCACCACCGCAGCACAAAGTTCCTTCCAGACTCAACCACGGCTTCATTTTTGATTGTGTCTCTCCATCTTTTGAGCCATTTGAGAGAATCGGCACTGAAAATGTTAAAAGGTTGTATTTCTAGTTCGGATGATGAGTTTAATGCAAGTATTGACTTCAAGGATGAAGGAAGAATCCAAACTGCTCACACTTCAGCACTGGTCTGTGATGAGGCAGATGATCCACTCATTGATCCTGCCGGGGTGGACGTGGGCGCAATGTCCGAAGTTTGCTCGGCGAAAGAGAGTTCAGAATCGTTGGAAAATAAAGGACTCAAACGGAAGGCTGCAGCGGCTGTTCAAATGGCTTGCTTACGATCTGAGACGAAGCTAAAACTTGTGAAGAGGTGGACGAATAGGGTGGCATTTTTTTCCACTTGCTGTATTCTCAATTTGAAGTGTTTGAGACGTTTGATGGGAAGGAGAATGGAGTATGCAGGTGTGTCGAGCTCCCTGGACAAAATATCGCTCAGCGTTCTTGGAAAGAAAGTCAAAGAAAGGCCTCCTGCTTCGGCATTGTTCTCTATACCACCCAAGGCACGCCTCTCACTCCTCAGAGTACTCTCAAGTTTTAACTGCTCCTCAGCTTCCAAATCATTCCAATCTCTGAAGCTTTTGATGATCAATTTCGACAAGCAGAATGATGGCATAACACTTATGCCTGCTTCGCTGCAAGACCAAACGTTGGCGTTGTGCAATGAATCTCTTTGTCTTTGGGGATATGCACTACCCTTACTGTATCCAGATCATCAGGCGCGTGTCGAGTTGTTAGAAAGTATGCTGGAGTCATCCTTGTCATCTGTGCCGTCAATGGTTGTCGATTCCGAGTACAAAGTTGCAATAATAAATGTCGGTACCAAGTCATGCGATTGGAGTGATAATGAATTACTCGGCTGGAAAATAGACATCATGTGCAAGCGATTAAGAGTGAGCGACATGTTAGATTGTTTCGTTGCAGCACCTGTACTGGACAGGATTGGCATCAATGTCCAACTTGATCAGAACAATGATGAAAGAAATCCGCGGCATACAACAAAGCCAACTGATGATAGACAAAATTCTTTGCCAATTTTGTTATCACTTTTGAGTAAAACAGTTCTGGCACGGTCGTACGGAGCCGGGAAGCAAAGGAGCGACAATCTTACCAAATTTTATCTTGCCTTATGTCAGCGGGTCATATCGTTTCTTATCTTATGGAATGACCTTTCAACATCCTCCATTGATGCCAATGACCATGACATTTCAGGAGGAGATTCAAGCTTCGATGCGGGATTAATTGGCGGCATCGGATCGTCTTGGGCAGATAGAGGATCACTCCAGCTCAAATCCAACCCCGAATCTTTTTATTTTGACTCAACTAGATGTGCTGATTCCATTTCAGTGACCTCGTCAGCTTCTTTACCTCCAACTACCGCAAATCAGCGGGCAACAAAGGTTTGGGGAACTGTTCTTTCTACGACTTGTTTCCTGCCAAAAAGTGGCGTTCATCGATGGGCTGTCAAACTGGATAAGTGTGAACGAGGGCACGTGTTTGTTGGGGTCTCTACTTCTAGAACTAATCTCAAGACTTATGTCGGTGGGGACTCATTCGGCTGGGGTCTCATTGGTACCCAAGCTCTGTGGCATGATCGGACAAAAATCCGAGGGGATTACGGTGCCACCTTCCGAACTGGCGCTGTTGTTGTCATTACACTAGATACAAACGCTGGGACATTGAGTTTTGGTTTATGGAAAGAGGGATCACCTGCACTAGACACCACTCATGCGCCTCTTTTATCTCAATCGCGTATTGGGTCGGCGCGGCGAGTTCCATTGCAAGGACAAGCTGGAGGAGGGCCTTATATTGAAGATTGGGGCATCGCATTTGAGGGTCTTCCATTGGATGTGAAGCTATACCCTGGTAAGGATGTTCATCAAACTTCTTTACAAATAATATTATGATATCACTCATCAAACCTTTGTGTCTGTTTATTTCAGCTGTTGGTCTCTATCAACGAGACGACCGTGTAACTCTCTGCACAATTGTATCGTGTGGTGGAAACCCATCATCGCCAACCTTCCTGCCTGATGGAGATCTCTATTACCCGGCATTCAGCAATAATTCAGACGATAATTTCAAATCTTTCGTTCGATCATGGAATGAAACTTTGTGTTCTGATGGTGTGTCCTTCGCAACTGAAATCTTCCGAAAGGCAATACAACAACTTTCGACTTGCGATTCGCTGCTTATGACGGGCAACGTCTTAATGACTGAAATTCTGCCTTGCTTAGCGTCTAGCATTTGTTTGATTCCCTCGTCCATTCCCACCCTCTCTACGAAATATGCGATGGAACTTCTCCCATTTGTCACCAGATGTGCGAAAGCTATCGATAAACATATTCAATCGAAAGAGACCTCCATTGGGATTCACATGAGGGCAGGTGAATGGACAATTCGCACTTCATCTACCTCAGAAGGAAAAGTGGGAAGTAAAAGCTCTGAGGCATACATTGCTCTCATTGAGCAAAATGACACGCAAAACACAGCGACTGAGTATACTTTATATGAAGGCAAATCATTGACGGACAATTTTTCTATATTCGGTGCTTCTTGCGGCACCCGTGTTTATTTAGTCGAAGAAAGATGCACATCTGACAGTGCAGAAATACCCGCTGAATCACGTATCATCGAAGCACGCCTCAGTCTGGATGGGGCGAGTTTTGAAGGCGTGCGTTATGTCGAAAACGGATCGTCGGAACGTGTTACTGGATTCTTGCAACAGTCATCGTCCATAGACAATCCCGATTCATTTTATTTCATGAAACGACTGATACAAACTGAATGTCTTTTAGGTCTCGCTGTAGGACATCTGTCTCTCATCCTATGCTCTCAGACGTCGATGACTGATATAGATAACTGTTTTGAAAACAAGAGTAAAAAGTCACTGGACACGCTTCTCTCCACGTCTTTCATCTTGTCGAGGGTGGTCCTAGATTGTGATGGAAGCTTTGTAAATGGTGCTGTACACTCCATTTCGGATCGCTGTATGTCAGAAGACTTGAACACTGAAATTAGAGATCAGTGGAATAATGCAATTTTCAACGATTTGCTTTCCCCGACAAATAAATTGACGGGCAATATGATGAAAATGGAAGATGTGATGACTATAATAGAGCAGCAGAGCACTAATTCTTGGGCAGAACGAATGGGCTCTCTGTCCCGTCTTTGTCCTGACAGATATGCAGCTGCACAAAAATCTATCGCGTGTGCGATTTTCTACCACACCTTTCGATCGTCAAACGAGTCGATTTCGGAAATCGTATCGCAAGCTATTCAACATTCTAAGCAGATTCTGGAAAATGGAGTTCGAGAAGCCCTCATTAGAGCAAGGGATGGCGTTCGATTCAAGTCCATTTGCGAAGATCACTGTTCGCTTTTGGTCCTTCTTGCGCAATTCCTCTTCGAATTTTCATGCGTGCCTGATATAAATCATTCTTTGAGTTGCTCATTCGATGATATTGCTCATATAGCGAAGTCCATTCATTCGGAAGAAGATCTTGATTACATCAAACAGAAGTTGCGTATCAGAAGTGAAAAATGCACAATGCAATGCGTGGGGATTCGATCATTGCATTTACTCCTGCAACCAGAAGCTGAACTGCCGGGCATTGGCGTTCATGTTGCCGTCGAGGCAGCTCTGATCTCTTTGCCACGTCTGCTCTGTCCGTTTGCAGTTGATTCGTTCTTTGACCTTAAAGACAATTATGGCTCGTCAAATCACTGCACTCTAAGAATTGCTGGCTGTACTGATAGCATCCGATCTTGCATCCACTCAAGTGTTCGCAGCATATATGCTCGTGTCGGATTAATTCTTGAATCCTCGGTTCATCAAGTGAAGTCACCAACTCTTGGGCTCCTCGCTTGCTATTTTACAGACGTTCATCTCAACGAACACAACGAAATCATCCGTAATGTCTTGCCGAGCTTGAAAGTACTAATGGATTATTGTAAATTGCAGGCTCCAAGCTCAAACACCAAGCTTCTCAACAATATTTACAATCAAAGAAACCTGCGGCTACTTGAAACATCAGCCACGATACTTTTGGTATCATGTGGTCAGTTATCACACTGCTCTTCCAGCTCATCATTAGTTGACGTCCTCACTGAGAACCTTTTTCATGAAATATCTGACACAATCGCTCTCGTCGCAGAGGACACAAGGACGACCAGTGAGCTTGAAGATAGAGAATCTGTAGTGTCTGACTGGATTACTTGCCGCACATCCCCTGGGGCTAAGACAGCATTAAATCTATCGGCTAATACAGCTATCCGATCGTCGAAAAGTCAGGAGGAAAAACACATCATAGCAACAATGAATTGGACAATTCATGCAGATATGCTATCATCTGTTTATCTCAATCAGTTACTTGATGTTCTACATGTTGTGCTCAATGCGCAATCTTTCACCGAGAGTATTCACATGAGATCAGGTGCATTGCTTTCGACTATTGGGTTCATATTCACTATGGGTGATGAAAGGCGCGACAGCTGTCCGACAATGCATTGGCTCCCATCGCGGTTTAAACGTCGATTACTGCGTCTGCTTCGGCCAATCATACTTGCTACGAAAGCAGATTCTTCGATCATTCGTCAGCTTTTCTTAATGGCAGGAACCTACGCATACATAGCACGGGAATCTAGTGGTACAGTCTACTGTAACGATGGCATACTGACTGCTCGCTGCTCAATATCCCTACTTCGCCACTTGTACACATTTTCATCGTCATGGAGAGAATCGATCCATCAGCTACTTGAGACTCAAGGGTCGAATGAATTATTGATATTGAACGGAGTACTCGCTTTCTTAGGTGGTATTCCTGGCTTCCTGTCGCAAGGGGAATTAGTAAGAATCACTTCCGAGGCGTCATCGTCGTCTTCTTCTACCGTAGGATCGTCGAAGAATCGTCATGCCAACGCATTGCCAGGATTTCACTTGAATGCAAAGAATACCTTAGGTAGTGGTGCTGAGGAAATCGCGATGGGTCTTTGTCGTCACAATTCACTTTTCGGTGTCGTAAGCAGCATCGATTCACACCATGGTACATGTGAAGTTATTGTTTTAGATAAGCACAATGACAGCGAATCCGCAACTGGAGGTGCAAGTTTAACAACACGAGCTATACACGTTAGTGTTGCACACATCTCTGCTGCAGACGAACTTCCTCTTTATCTCGACGTCACCAACTTACCTGCCATTGATGTTTTCTCACAATTGTCTGATACGTTCAAGAATGTTTCGACTGTTATCAGCTCTAGCAGCTTCCCAGACAGTGACTTTAAACTGGATATGGACGTCCCTACATTGATGATTTGTTGTCTGGGACTACGTTCAATGACTGTTTCTTTTTCTGAACCCAATTTTCTTCAGAAGTACATTGGTCATGAATCTGGTGCATTGAGATTGTTTGTGGCACAAGCGTAAGTTACTGTATTTTGTTCGCACGTTTTGATTGGGGGTGAATATGATGCTGATGCCGGTTGTTGTGCTGTTGAAGTCTTCACATAGGAAGTGTCCAGAGCAACAACACACATGGTCTCAATTTGCTGCCCATCCTTGAAGCCCGCCTTTTGCATCTTTTACTGATGCGAATTGCCTTGGAGTCTAGGGTGAAGGTGCTCGATCATACATCACCTTCAAAATTGAAGATACTCTTCGAAGACTATCTTCTGACCAGTGATGTTTCTCCGAAAACTCTATCTGAAGGTAAAGGTAATCATTCTTCATCTACAGCTGAAGTGAACACTCGTGTTGGGCATGAGAGCTCGTCCAGAAGCAGTGTTTCTCATGAGGCTTCATCAAATGAAAGACGCGAGAACGATAGAGCCAATTCAGTATTAGGTCAAAACGACGAAGATAGCCTAGCTGCTGCACATTTGCGTGAAGCTGCGATTGTTCAAATGGCAGAGCTAGGTTTACCAAGGCAATGGGCAGAGCTGGCACTAAGCCGCGTGGGTGGAACTAACATTGAAGCAGCTGTTCATTTCTGTCTTGAAAGAGGAGGGGACATGGAAAGTCTACTTGTAGATGAGACCCAACGTCGGGGACCTTCTACATTTGTATCAGGTCGAAGGAGAGGGTTTGGGGCTTCGCGAGTGAATTCATCCAATTTAATACGGCAGCTCGTTGAAATGGGATTTCCCCATCACTGGTGTGTTGAGGCATTATCCGCAACAAGAAATAATGTTGATGAGGCTCTTACATGGATCCTCATGAATGGAGATCGCCTCACCGTGGATGGTGAAGCAGTCGAAAATGGCCATGATGGAGAGGCTGTTGACGATGACAATGACAGCGAGGATGATAACGGGGAGAAAAATGATGAAAGTCACTGTGACACCGATAACGACGAAAAGGATAATCGTATCGCCAAAAATATCAAAAATGATATTGCTCAACATGCATCGTGTTTGGAAAATAGTGCCTGGTCAGGGATCTGCCCCATTCGTTGTGTCTCGGGTCGTCCGGATGTAAATCCGCACACGCTTGAAGTAATAGGCTCGCCGAACAGGGAAACAAGCTCTGTTGGCACCAAAGGCGTCCTTTTGACAGCAGGGAAATGGTATTATGAAGTTGAGATCAAGACTGCGGGATGTATTCATATTGGATGGGCAGATTCCTCGTTTACTGGCCATTCCCTCATGGACGAAAGTGATAGTTGTGGCAACGGACCACACACCTGGACTTTTGATGGCTGGCGCCGCTATCGCTGGCATGCAAACGCAACAGGTCTGAATCCTCATTTTGGTTGAATTCGTGTCCTTTGTTTCACAGCCTAATATCATGTCGTGTTTCTAAATTTTTTTTTGCTGCTAGATTGGGGTTGCAAATGGAACATGGGTGATGTCGTGGGGGTACTAGTTGACATGGACTCTAGGCGAGTTAGTTTTACTCTCAATGGTAAAGGGGAGGAGATCGGTATGGGTATTGCTTTCAGCGACGAAGGATTCTGCCCATCTAGTGGAGTGTATGCGTATGTCTGTTTGAATCGGTGCGTAAATGTTTTGTGCATACGAGGCCTTTACTTTGCTGCATATTTTTATCATTCACATGTATACCTCTTATAGTCGAGAACAGGTAAGATTGATTATTGGAGGAAAAGGCACCGAGCCATTTAAATATCCCCCCCCGGACGGCTACTGCGGCGTTGGTGAGGCAGTTCTAGACGTAATTAGACAGAGGGATCTCCTTCTGGCGGAGGAGAAAGTTTTGGATGCTGAACCGTATACTCCGGGATCGAAGAAAAAAATTCTCACCGACTGTTCAGACGGAGACCACGGCCACGAGCTTTTCGCATGGCAACACAGATATCATGGCTCCGATGCATCCGTTCACCTTGGTTCAAGCAGACCAAGTATATTCGGTATGTCTCGCGTGAACCTAACGCCCTCTAAGAGCGATAGCTTCACTAAGAGTATAAATCCGACAGTGGCAGACCTCTCGTCGCGCTTGAGCAAGATACTTCGTGCAGCAAATGAGCAAGCTAAATCTTCTGATGATGATGCTAAATCGTCAGATTTCCCTATCGCTCAGCTTAGAGATGCTTATGGGAAGATCGACAATGAAATTGAAAGTGAGGTGAAAGAAGTCTTAACATCGCTTTGTGTTCTCTATGCACGAAAGATGGTGATGCACGTCGTGATTTCATCTTCGAATCAGTTTGCCATTCAATTCTTTTTACCAACCTCGTTGGACACACCGTGGTCCGAAGACGCCCACCTTGAGGTAAGCCGTCGGCTTTGGCAAGTCATTGAAGAGTGCACATCACTCAAGAATACAGGCTGGGTTGGCGAAGCTGGCGCGATGGCGTTGGCTGCAGAGGCTCTTGGACTCGGAATTTCAACTGGTGAAAAGAAGCTTGATTCTATGCCAGCTGGAATGTGCACAGTTAGTGCATCTAATGACCAAACTCATCTTCCATGTGGAGGTGTTTCGCAATTTTTAACAGCAGCTACCACTCATGCGGTATCCGATAACGATCTCATCTCACCAACTTGGACCTTTGCTGCTTGCGCAGAGAATGCTGTTGGACGAGGAGTGGGTGGTTCTCTGCCTTTCATCAGAAGTAGTTTGCAAAGTGCTGCTGTATTGTCTCCGTCATTTCGTGCGATTCTCCTCGCATCAGTCCGGAGAGCGACACGTATTTTATCTGCAGTAGAATACAGTCCAGAGGATGATACATCGCTGGTAAGTCATGCATTCGCTCTTTAATTCAAATCGTTTTACCGAAGAATTCCACCTTAATAAATGTTTGTTCTTAGGAGGATGAATCAGATGATCGTAAGCGCTCAAATAGCGAAGATACGAACAATGCTCCCGATGCGCGTTTTGTGTCATTTGTCACGGGTTTGCTTATCAGCGAGCCTGTCAGTAGTCGACTCTCTGACGGCGACAATGAAGCTTTGAGATGTGGATTATTTGAGGCTTGGTGTATTGGCTTGCTTTCTACGTCGTGTCCCTGGCAAATGGTGTCTGCCTTCACTGCAGCAGGAATATTAAACATTTGTCCGCAGGCGCTTGCTTATACGAGCTCTCGAACGCCAATCATTGCAAGATACCTTGGAGGGCTAGAACGTAAGGTAATGCGTCGCTCATGGTCAGAACGAGCTGCGGTTCCTGTAGTGTCAAAGTATTTGCAGTCATTGATAGAGCTCCTCGCCAGCGTAAAACGTGCCACTAGGGTTCTCTCAAGCTGTACCCAAGTTAACCCACCAACTCAAAGGGAGTCTTCTCCCAAGTGCGCAAATTGGGAATGCAGCGAAGGATGGGTCCTTAGTAATGAATCATGGGATGTTTGGACTGGCACAGTGGAGCTCATGGAGGTAGATTGGCAAACACCTGGACGGTCTAGCGCCCACACACTAATGGATAGTGGAGAAGGCCCACCCATGTTGAGAGAGAATTGCAAAGTATTGCGAGGCGTTGATTGGGAGTCTGATGACGATGATGGTAGAGAAATTTATGAGCGGGATAAACTTGCGAAAGAGAAGCGTAAGCTTGCTGCAGAGACTGAGGAAAAAGCGAGAAGCGTAGGGCAAGAACGTAGAAATGATGTTGAGTCTGACCAACATTCTGCAATCCAACCTGATCCTACCAATCCAGCATGTGAAGACGACCCCGCTGAAAGTTTTGTTTCTCCGATTGGGACAGAGGGCATGGAACCTAGGGTTGGGGTAGAAATCAATCAAAATGATGATAAATCAAACAGGAAAAAGAAAAAGATCGTTTTGTCGAAGCTTCCAGTCGGGACTGTTTTATCTATTGAGCCATGGAAAGGGGTTCCTGCCATGGCGCGTCGAGTGAGGTGGCATTTAACTGGTAAAGAAGGAATTTATCGTTACGGAGGAGACGGAGGATGCTTTGATTTATTGCACGTCGAAACAAATGAGAAGGAGACACGTGTGAAGAAGAAGTATCTTGTCCCGGAAACTCTTGAACAGTGTGCCTCCCGTTGTGGATTCGGTGTGAGAAGATTGCTAGGCATCATTCTCCGTTTGAACAAACAGTCCCTTGCAAATGATCGCACCACTTGCGATGGTATCTTGGAATGGCCTGATTTTGGAGCAGGTGTCCGGGTGGAATGCACCTTCTACTCTGATGGAGCTATATCAATTACCGAGAAAGAGTTGCTTTTCGGGTCGAAAGATTCAGGATGGGAACCACGTTTCGGGCAGCCAAATTATGTTTCAGGGCAAACGATGGTCATAAGTCCAACACGCAACTCGAAAAATTGCGACAACTCAATGCCGGCATACGACGAATATCTGGGTAGTAATAGCTTCCTCGTAAAACAGCTCCGAAGGAAAGAGGACGGCGGGGGGTCGATCAGAGTGACAAGTGAAATGTGCATTAGACGAGCTCGACTAAGTACTGAAGATTGTTTATCTACTTCATCGAAACTATCGCCAATTTGTTTCGACCCTGACTTTCATGCTTCGTCAATATCCGTGTCGCAAGATTTGAAATCTGTGACATGTATTAACTCGGAAGGACGTGGTGTTGCGTTTGGAAATATCGGTTTCACAAAAGGTGTTCATTATTGGGAAGTTAAGTTGGAGAGGGCTGATATAGGCAGCGTTTTCATCGGAGTTGCCGAGAAACCTTCTGGTATAGAGAGTCAGCCAAGATTGAACAGGTGGCTTGGATGGTGAGAATGAGTATACTTTTTTGTTCAGACGAAGACATTGAATTGCCTTCTAACTCAATGCGATTTAACAATTCACAGGGGCTTCGTCAACTTCAGAGCCACGTATTCATCCGGTGCAGAGAGAGTTTACGGCGTTCATTGTCATGCCGGTGATACAATCGGAGTGATGTTAGACTGCGATGCAGGAAGGCTTAATTATTTCATTGACGGTGTCAAGTATGGTGAACATATCCTAAACGACTTGGGCTGTGCGTTCGAGAACATTAGCCCGATGGGGTTCGACGCGGGCGGTTGTGGAAGCGGAGGGGCTGCGCAGGTTTGTTTGTCACTCTGTTTGACTGTTGCATGTTGCCTGCTCCCACAACGAGGTGCTCACGAACTTATGTAAATTTCTGCCTCAGGGTGCACCAAGCGCTGTTGATTTCGGCAGAAATGGTCGATATCATGCGAATAGTGTAGTTCAGCCCAAAGCGTTATGGCCTGTTATCGGATTACGGCATCCTGGGGATCAAGTTACGATGTCATCCAAATGGATGACTTCCCATGGAGTCAATGATACTGCTGTCGTGAAGAACATTTTCGCAGTAGATGAAGTATTGTGTGCATATGAATGTTCAAAACAATACATTCAATCAACACCCACCCATGATGGTATCAGACTCTCATTTCCGCAATGGTTCATTGAAGAATCTTTTCATGAGTGTAAGTTTTTCCTTTTTTTTACGTTGACTGTGCCAGACTCGAGGCTAATGTTACGTCTACATTAGATAATCGGTGGGAGAGTGGACGGTGGCTTAGGTCTAGTACTCGAGGAAGTGGCCCTTGCAAGTTGTCAAGTTATGGCCTTGATGTTGACTTGGATGTTTCGCCGCTGTCTTGTGCCGCTGCATGCGCTTCCCTTGGCTTGCCAGTCGCACTGCTCCATGGGGATAGAGTAGAAGTGAAGCGTAGCGCGGGTCGGATTTTGGAGCTACAGGAAGAAGCCGTTGTTCTAGGAGTGTACCAAGGCCGCCTTTTTTACCGCATTGTGTCTCAAAAGAGTGAGGGTGGAAGCTTGACGGAAGGCGGCGGTCGATCGTGGTTTTGGGAAGAAAGCGAGGCAGTAGACGGTGGTTTGAAATTAATTGGGGAAGGCTTAGGCCGCTGCGTGCCGTTGCCAAAGTTGCGCTGGTTTTCTCCCCACTGCGGTGGCTTGAAAGTGATACATGCAGATGGCGCTGTTGGTAAGATTCCAGCAATTTGCTGAAGGCACTATTTCATTCATTTTGATTTACGTTGGTATTAACTCTTCGCATGATTCTTCACCCTAAAAGTTCGGTCTGATCTTGAAATTTTTGAAGGAGTAGCGAGTTTGGGTACTATAGCATGTGGAACAATTATTCCGTCAGCGCAAGTCATCGAGAGGCGGCTGAACTCATGCGGTATACCTCGATATCTTATTGAATGCGAACCAATTGGTCGCGGCTGGATAAGCAGTCGGATGAGAGGAGGAAAAGAAGAACAGATTATTGAAATATTACCAGTATGCGACAAGGACGATTTATCTTGCGAACCGCAGTACATTACACCGGAAGATTCTGCAACAGAATGGTACAAAAATTTTAGCTGTGAATTAGATTCGTCTTCAGGAGAGAAAGGGAATCATGCCTTTGATGAATCGATGAAGATTCAAAGCATTCAGGAATTTGGGGAACTCTTGAGGAGTGGAGTAGTTGAGGGCATGACTGAATTGAAATCAGACTCACTCATCGCATTCACCTATGGAAAAATATGTGACTCCTTACCGTTCAGCTCCGAAGGAGAGTGTTCATTCAAGACCTGTTCTCATGTATTATGTGCAGCTCAACCATATAGACCATTAAAACATGACTTCATGATTGATTCAACGGTGCAAGAAGTTGCAAACGAAGCGCTTGTTCATGTACTCGACAAGTTGCCATCCACCAAAGCGTTGATGGCGCGAATTTCCATGCTTAGAGCTCTGAACCGTAGAGCTCGGTATGCACTACCTTGGCTTCCTCTTAGGCTATCACAAGAAAGTAGTGCAATTCTTGGTGGTTTGAGTGGCTTTGGGTCGTCGTTGGAGCGTGCAGGGAGATCGTGGGATACAAAATCCACAAGCTCGGTAAGGCAAAACGCATTTTTACACGAAAACTGATTGACACTGCTCTAACAGTTGAATAACTCCTACTTTTAAGTGGATACAACCGCCATCCATTTCATCGAGGTTGAGAAACTGCAAGAAGATTTTCTTTCCCTGCACCACCAGGTACTTCTTAGACAGTGTCATGGATGCAACGACATCACCTACTCCTCTCTCTCACGATGAATACGAGCTACCCCGCGAAATTCGTACAGTACGCGTTAACAGGCTGAAGGCCCGTCGAGCTATGGCGTCGGATGATAATATTCTGAAGAAAAAGTACAGCGTTTTTTCGCAGCTTCAGAAGGATATTAGTGGGTTGAGCGGAGCGACTTTGCGACGTGGATTTGTGGCTAAAGGGCATGGTGGTCAAAAAAGAGCATTCAAAGTGAAACTCATTGGAGAGGGCGTCAATGACTACTCAGGACCTTACCGTGAGGTATTTACCGATTCGATGCGAGAGATCACCGATTTAGACTCCTCCGGGAGGAGTTCTCTTGGGGTTTTACAGCCAACTGCAAACAATCAATCGGATGTAGGCGATGGAAGGGATTTGTTTATTTTTTCACTACCGCCAGGTCATGATTCGAACGCGCTCACTCCAGATGAGAACACCGCCCCCATGCTTTCGCGCGAGGAAAAGGAGTTGTTGAACAGTTTCAACAGCTTAACGATGAAGAAGGATGAAAGTTATCGAGAGATTGAAGAGGCCGTGACATACTTGGGGAAATTGGTAGGTACAGCTTGCAGACATGGCATTCCGGTTGACTTGCCGCTACCATTTGGACTTGTATGGGATCGTTTGACAGAGGAGAGTTACAATGTTGCTGCAATTATCAAGGAAATTGATATTCTTGCCTTCAAAACTTCGGGTGACTATGGGCAACACACCGCGTCGTCAACCTGCGATTACATGTTGGCAACTCAACGGAAGTTGCTCAATGCCTTTACAGAGGGGCTATCAAGTGTCGTGCCCGTGGAAATCTTTCCTATCCTTACCGGAGAGCAACTTCGGGATATTATTTGTGGAAACCCTGACATTGATGTGGAACTGCTTCGCAGAGTTGTAGAGTATGAGGGATATACCGAGAGTGACAGGGTTGTCAATTACTTTTGGGACGTGTTGCGCGAGATGACGACATTAGAACGAAAACACTTCTTGCAATTTGTTTGGGCAAGAAATCGTCTTCCACTAAGAGCAAGTGATTTCGAAGCTCCGTTTGTGATTCAAAAAGATACAAAAGATGTGAAAGATGACGAATACCCTTTACCCAGTGCAAGTACTTGTTTTTTCTCATTATCACTTCCTGATTATCCCACGAAAGAAGAACTAAGGAAGAAGTTGATGTATGCTATTGAAAATGTCACTACAATGGAGAGTGATTTTGTCACGAATGACGCAGAGATCAGTGAAGGATGGCGAGGTCTTTGAGATTTGTCAGTAGAAATAGATAAAGGAATACGAGGTATGAGAACAATTAGAATTAGAATATTTTTCATAGCGTTAAGACTGTTATTTGTTTCAAATCACACTAAATGGCTGCTTCCCATTACTGGTTGTTGAGCCAACATTCCTCGTTGCCCCAGCGTTTCAGGCATGCATAATGAGAATAATAGGATTGGTATTACAGATAGCACTAATGATCCTGTCAAGCTGGCGACATGGCCCATTTTCTCAACCAAAATCTGTCCGAGTAGATTGGAAAGAGTTCCTCCGAGTCCAAAGCACGACGCTGTTAGGCCCATCAAAACATTGAATCTTCCGGACCCAAACGCAATGTCATTGACCAAATAAGGATGCATCAGTCCAAATAATCCACCCCCAAGACCATCCAATATCTGAGTAGACAATAACCATGATTCTCCAGCATCCTTCCAAAAAATGATGAGTGCACATCGGAGAGGAAGTGTTAGCAGCCCCACAAGGAAGAGAGGTTTGCGCCCATATCCTTTCTTAGTCAGAATATCACCAGCGTAGGTTGCACCTGACATGGTCAATTGAGCCAGGACGATGGCACTTGCAATAAGTGGGATAGCCGAACGCTTTACGGAGCCATCTTCGTTATCGCCTCCCATTAGTTCTCCAAGGACAAGGAGGACATTTGCATTGGCGAAGTGGAAAAAGAATCCGGTGGAACAAAGTACCACAGTCTTCCTATCGGCAAAGACAGACCAATAGCTCGATACCATCGTTTCTTCATCGTCCTGTTCAAGTGGTGCAAATTGTTGTTTTTGAAGATTCATATCAACATAACCAGAAGTAGGCTCTTCCTTCTTCGAAATTTTACCATTCAATGATTCAGCACCACTAAAATTAGTAGAATTGTGTGCGTTGTGACTGTGTTTTGTCGTTTGCAATCCTCGTCCCAGCAACGAATCTCCCTCAGGCAGAAGTTGCACCGATGCGACCGCAAGCAATGCGGATACTCCAATGACCAGAAAACAATACTGTATGTTTGGATATAATACATAACTGACTACTCCAGCAAGGACAGCTGACAGAATGCACCCCACATGTCCCCAGAAAATGTTCGAAGCCATGACTTGGTCAAAATCATCGGGTCCGAACGTCGCCAATGTCAATGCCGCCACACACGGACCGATGAAGGAGCTGGATAACCCCTCAATAAATTTTGTGCTGTACATCAAGACATGATCGACATTTCCCTCGTGCACGAACAAGATTGCCGATGCCGAAAATGCCGTTGCGATCGAGGCTATGGATAAGAACGATCGGCGATCGAAATGTGTCTTGTCGATTATGTCTCCCGCAATGGTTTGGACGAGCAGGGCCGTGAAGCCCATGATGCTGAGGGCGATGCCGACGGAGCCTTCGTTCCATCCTAAAGCTACTAAGTAAATGCCCTAATTTTGAAGAGAGAGAAAAAGAGAGATAGAGATTGGAATAAACAATGGCTGCGAATTTATAATGACGTCAACTACACAATACATTGTGTGTGCACCCCTCCATGAACGACAAAACGGCGCAGCACTCCCCCCCTCTAGTGAGAAACTCTCTCTCGCGAGCGCGCTTCCTCTCACCTGAAAAATATTCAGTCCATCGCCTAATTGCCCCAAGAAGAAGGAAACAAGCGCCAATGCGACTTTTGGTGGGATGTTGATTTTGCTTTGGAAAACGCCCATCATCGGCATCATCATAGAAAAGGACAAAATCACAGTCGCTGTGGTTATGGTCCGTTTCACTTCGGGAAGCTGACGTACTAAATCCCACGTGCCTTCCCACCGCTACCAACCTTTTTCCCAAACTCACGTGCGCGCGTGTCCAAACCAAAAATGCATCGATCCTGCCTGGCCTGACCGACCATTGCCAGGATGTACTCTAGTAGATAGTACAGGGTCCCCAAAAAAAATAATAATACAGCCACTAATCATAATCATCGTCATGTCGTCGTCGTCTTCGTCTTCTTCTTCTGGCAACATCAAAGCCGACGGCTCCATCACCGCCGCGGGCAAGAATCAAGCGACCATCCCCACCGCCTCCAAGAACGCTCAATTTCGCAAGCTCAAAAACGTCCCCTCCAACGCCCTGTGCTTCGACTGCCCCAACACCCGTCCCACGTGGGCCAGCACCACCTACGGCGTATTTTTGTGCCTCGATTGCAGCGCCGCGCATCGGCAGATGGGAGTGCACATCTCGTTCGTGCGTTCGGTGGATTTGGACGAGTGGACGCAGCGACAGATCGACGCCATGCGCTTGGGCGGCAACGAGAATGCCAAAAAGTTCTTTGCCAAGTATCCCGAAAGCGCGGGAAAGAGCGATAAGAAATACGCCAGCCGGGCGGCGGCGGCGTACAGGGCCGAGTTGGCCAAGTTGGTCGAGGCCGAGGCGGCGAAGCGGGGGGAGGGGGGGGGAGAAGATGCTACCGTTCTTACTGCGGGAGGAGGATCTTCCCTGTTGGACAATGCCGATGCCATCGTGCGAGAGGAGATGGAGAGCGAGGCGCGAAAAAAGCTCGATGCGGCACGCAGTAATGGCGGGGCTGCGGGCGTCCTCCAACCCACGGCTAAATTGGCATCTCAAATGTCGAATGCACGAGGACGACTTGCCACGCCCACGGGTACGCCCATTCCCACGCCTCCTGCAAGTGGTGGTGTCGGCAGTAGTTTACATCTCAATGGTGCAGGAGCTGCATCAGCAGCAACGACAGGACCCAAGCTGGTTCTACGAAAGCCAACGTCTGCACCGAGTGCCTCACGTCTGCTAAAGAAGGGCAGTTCCTTAAGCGCTTCGTCCAAGTTACGTGTCAATAAAATCACATCCAAAAATAATGATGATGACGGATTTGAGGATGTGGAAACAACCCAAAAGAATATCGAAGAAACGAATCAACAAGAAGAGGAAGAAAAAAGGAAGAGGATGGAGGAGGATGCCAAGTTGGCGAGAGAGTTGCAAGAAAAGTTTGATAATCTTGGTGCTACGAGCACCGCTTGCAATGGGATGATGACGACTGCGGCGACGGTGCCCGAGGTTGTAGCAGAATCGTCAGTGACGGCAGCGGCGTCTGCACCAGTGGCGCCGAAAATGTCGGCAATGGAGGAGAATATGAAAAAGTTGAGTTCAATGAATAGCGATTTCTTCTCGGGGTTGTAAATAGCGGCCAAGGTAACAACCTACTAGAATGGGGGATATGAACTTATATCTCATTTACTTTCACTTTTCGCATGAGACATGATGCCGTAGCGACGGGATAGGTGTATCATTATGCCGAGGAATCATTCTTCATGTTGCCCCAAATCTCTCGTTGGGTTTTCCCCAATTTCTTCATTGCCTCCCAGCTCGCTCTATCAATACTGTACTGTTCACGAAAGCCTTCCCGCTGCGCAAATTGCTTTGCACCCTAACATCACCAATGCAAACATCAATATATTCAATAACGATTTTTCACGGCGATGCAAAACAGAAATTGCAGCAGCAGTAAATAATATTATGACACACTCACCTCCCAGGCATACGAAATAGGATCCTCCGGCAAATAGACTCGCACCTCATAATTCGTCGGCGCCAGCTTTCTCAAGTCCGACTCCACCCTATCACGAAAGCCTGGAATCTTCGCATTCCCCCCAACTAGCAAAACATTATGATACATTGCCGCTCGTACCGTCGGCGGACACGCAGTAATAGATTCGACAATCGCCTCGACAATTCCTCCACAATCCAGACCAATGTCTGATGGCCGGAATAATACCTCTGGTATGGCAAATCGCTCGACGGACATGGCCAATGCTTGACGATCGAGCGACTCCTGTTCTCTACGTTTTCGTTCCGCGTCTCGCATGGCCTTGAGTCGGTGGAGACGTTGTTGATCGGTTTCGTCATCGGAATCAGAGTCGGAAATGGTATCGTCCAGTATGATGGCATCATCTTCCTCTCCAGTTCCATCGGCAGTCGAACTACCCTCCGTTCTCGGTCTACGCTTCTTCCGTTTCGCTTCCTTTTTGGGGTTGATGCCGCCAGCTTTCTTGGCGGCCTTACCTCCACTCGCTTCTGTCAATTTTGTAGATCCATCCGACTTCTCGTCCGTCTCCATCGCTTCCATTTCCTCATTCGCAGCTACTTCTTCTTCGTTTGCATTTTCTTTCAACAACTCTCTCGCCTCCTCCACAAATAATTTCCGTCGCTTCCTCTCCGCGTCACATCGTTCCAAATCCAATTTCATCCGTTCCACCTCCTCCAATTCTCTCTTTCGCTGCAACGGTTCCGGCAATCGCACCGTCCCGCGAAACGTGTTCACGAAATCGGGCAACAAATATTCCCGATCGAACCATCGCAATCCCCTGCGCGTATTCCGCGCCTCGGTCATCTCCGCGTCGAATCGATCGCTGACGAAGCACAGCTGTTCTTTCACATCGTTGACAATGTGATATTCGTCCATCATATTCCACTGTCGGTAGGTCACAAACTCCTTGAGCAAATTGGTGAGCACCTTCCCCCCCAGGTCGAGACGACGAATGGCATCGACGATGGCCACTCCATCGTCGTGGGCGGGCACGACGTGAGTGAAGGAATATCCCGAATCGACCACGCAGCAACAGTTCGTATCGTCGTTTCTCCAGCCGGATGATGACGATGACGATAATGGTGGCGAAGATGATCCCACGCGGTCGCGAGGAGGAGGACTCGTCGTCGTCGTCGTCGTCGGTACCACCGCCATGGATCGACAAAAGGAAAAGTAGCGTATTGCCGCCATGCACGGCCCCATCAATCTCGCCACCCTCCCCAAACCCAATTCGCGAAATAAGATGCAATCGACGCCCTCGGATATCGCCGACGGAACGAAGGGCGGTTCCAGCAAGAGGAACGTGCAGTCTCGAGAAGAGACGGTGGCGGCGGCGGTCGCGGTCGTCGTCGTTCGTCGCGCGGTTTGCGAAGAAGAAGAAGAAGGAGCGGCGGGTGGGTTCTTCCCTCGCCTCGCCGCGGTCGTGGCCAAGAATCCAGCAGCGCCAGCAGCGCCCCCCGTCGTCGCCGTCGCGGTGGCGGCGGCGGCGGGAATCACGCCCGCGATTTCCAGCATTCGATTCCAAACCCTGAATTGCGTCTCTCCGTCGCAGACCATGCCCCGCTCCATGGGATGCTTCCACGCCAATTGTCCCAGGTTCTTCATGTGAGTGGTGATTTCATCCCCCGCTAGGACGGTGAGCTGATGCGGTGGCTGGGCCGTGGCGTTGTACATGATGCTGTTGATGCTGCCGCCGCCGATGGACGGTATCGTTGGACTGCAGCAAGTGGTGGTAGTATCGCCAACAACCGCACCATTATTGTTATTGGTGGTTGGAAGGAGGCCAAATTTCACAGTCCATCCGCCATTGTCGACGACGAAGATTGCAGAGTTGTTGTTGTTGACTCTTCCTGATTGGATTATTCTCATGGAGGGCAGCAGTGGTCAAGGCAGTGGTGGTGGTGGGCAGGAGATATCTAGGGCCAGGGCAATGATTCTTCAAGAGCCGATCAATAATAGGTATCGTAGAGTATCGTAGGGTAATAATAATATTGGCGGGAATAATATTTGGCGGGAAGCAGGTGGAATTCCAAACTCGGGGGCAGACCGACCGAACGACAACCCCGTAGAAAATCCCATCCAGAGGCCGTCGCCGTACGTCGCAGTTCGCAGTGATAAAACGCAGACTCGAAATCGAAAGACCGGCCATGAATACTATCGTCCGATGATCCATATGACACGGCGACGAAATCATATTCCAGCCACTATCGCTACTACTACATGTGCCGGAGTTCGCCATTGTCGATGGCCGCCATGCTTGATGATGGCGGTTGGTGTCGTTGTTGCATTCTCTCCGTCGCTCCAGCACGCACATTTTACCGCCCCTAGTACTGCCCGTGGTTATGAGGATGTATCGTCAACACCTTTTCCGTTTAGGTTATCTGCGGAAGCTATCCCATTTCTTTCCGATAATACCAATATCAACAACGACGACGACGATAACGATGACGCCACGACGAATACGACTGCTACGCTGCCACCACTTCCCAGCGACATGAAGCTGAACGAAATCAAGGCAGAACTCGATGCGCGAAACACCTCATTTACAGATTGCTTCGATCGCGAGAGCTTGCAAGAGCGATTGATCGAGGCCCGGGAGAATGATGATCGTCAAGCACTACCAAAGAGAGAAAAAGAAGAAGAAGAAGAAACGGTGGAGGACGACGATGCGAACGAAGAGGAATCCATCAGAGTTGATGACGCAACCATTGACGCAACGAACAATGCCGATTATTCCACTACCGACAACACCACCGAATCCACAACGACGACGACGAACGACTTTGACAGGCGCAGCACCCTCGCCCAACTGCGTTCCCTTCGCGTCAAGGAACTCAAAATACGACTTTCGGAAAAAAAAGTACGATGGGGTACCATGATCGAAAAGGAAGAATTGGTCCAGGCGCTCTGCGATGCCCTGGAAGAACGATTCCGCGCGAGCAAGAAATTCAGTCGGAGCGGACGGTTGGTTCCGGGCAAGGTGGCGGATGTCGACGACGAGAGCACGCTCTTGCGAGAGTTGGGGTGGTCGGAATCCGACGTCGAGCGCGGCGCGATTCCAGTTCGAGCGTCGCCGTCGACGGAGCAGACTTCATCGCATCCACCGATATTGCTCGACGTATACGCAACGTGGTGTGGGCCGTGTAAATTCGTGGCACCGATCCTTGAACAAGTGGCGGAGGAAGTGGGACCGACGGTAAGGGTGATTAAGTTCGATAGCGACAAGTATCCTCGACTATCGAGTTTGTTCAAGGGTGAGTAGTACTATTCCAGTCCTTTCCCCGTGTGCATTGATTGTTTTTCTCTGTTGTGACACCAAAAATCCAACCTGGTCAGCAAAACGCACACACACTTGTCTATATATTTTGCACACAGTGAGTGGATTGCCCACACTTATTCGATTGGATGGTGGAGAGGTTAGTAAGGAGATTCAACGTGTGGAGGGTGCCTTGTCGAAGGATCAGTTGATTGAGTTTGTGAATGGAAATTTCAATAGATGAAGAAGGGGCTGCAAAAGACTAGATATGGCATTGATAATAAATCTCAGTTTCTAACAACAGGATGCCCATCATCATCATCATCATCACCGTGAATGATAATATGGCCCTCTAACATGGGCAAACTCCGATTCAACTCACTCGCACCATCTACTCCGACAACACTTCACCAGCATCGCCGTCTTCGGCATCTCCGCTCTCTTCTTCCGCCGCCATCGATTGCTCGGTACCGCTCTCCTGGCCCAGGCTTCCCACCACCTCCGCCGGTCGAATTACATTCCCCTTGATTTCCAACCCCGATTTCAATTGACGAATTACCGTCCCCCGAGCATACTCTTCGCTGTGTTCCTCCTCCACGGCCACCACCCTTCCCGCCACATTACTCATGGCCTGACCGCTCTCCACCATATACTCCGTCACGCCCAACTCATTCAACGCCTTGTCCAGTTCGCTCCTCAACCCCGAATGTAACGTCTTGGCAAATCCGTTACTTTCGTACCGCTGTCCCAAAGTCTCCAATTCATCCAATACCGGTAAAAAGCTCTGCAATACCGATGCGCGGCTGGCCGACGTACTGTCGGCCATATTGGCACCGCGCATGCGCTTATTGTTCTCCACCAGGGCCACCTGACGCGCGTATCCGGCCGAGGAATACTTGTCGGCCGCTTCCTTGAGATTGGATAATTGCGTTTTTTTCGCCTTGAGCGATGATTCGAGGGAGGCGATGGATTCTTTGAGTTCTCTGACGAGTTTATCTTCCTTTTTGGCCTCTTTGGATGATGGTGATGATTTCTTGCCCTCGGCGGCATTATCGGTAGCAGTAGAATCATCGTCAACATCATCGGTAGAGACGGAATCTTCGACGGTACTAGTGACTGTGGAATCAGCAGCGTCACTGCTTCTCTCTTCTTCTCCGCTCATGTAGATTGGTGTGGATGATGATGGCAAGATGTTGTGGTGCCTGTTGCACGACGTGACAATTGGAGCGAAGGCATCGACGACGAAGCTGGATGGCATTGACTGGGATGTGCCAATGGCAACGAAGATGCCTGCGGTGATGGTAGTGAGCTGTATCATGGCTGCGAAGAATCTGATACAGAGGGATGTTATGTTGTTGTTGATGTGGCTGGCTGCTGGGAGAAATGGCGATGGGGATTTCGATGGAGCGAGTGTGAAGGATTCGGGGCACCACGTGGAACTACCCTCTTGGCAGGTATTTTGGCGGGAACTAAGATTCGGAAAGAGAGAGACAGTCGAAAAAGTGAGAAAAAGATCGCGTCGTCGACGCGATGGACACCCTCGAAAAAAGTCAAAGATTTTTGATTTTCCCAACAGCCAACAACGCCAATCGAACAGAATAACTCCCCCACCCCTCAACCACTCCTATTCTCAATCTCAACCATGATCATGAACCGATTTGCCAGCAAGGCCATCAGCAGTGCCCTACGCACTCACTCAATCAGCCGTGGGTTCTCCACCACGCCCATTTCCGAAGCCAAGGTTGCCGTCCTCGGAGCGGCAGGTGGCATTGGCCAACCGCTCTCCCTCCTCTGCAAGCTGTCTCCCGAGGTCAGCGAGCTGTCCTGCTACGATATCGTCGGGACTCCGGGTGTTGCCGCGGACTTATCTCACATTCCCACAAAATCCAGTATTACCGGATCGTTGCCATCGCCGGTGTCGTGGCCTCCAAGGGGCAACGGGGGACTGGCGGAAACACTGACGGGTGCGGATGTCGTGGTCATTCCTGCCGGTGTTCCGCGAAAGCCTGGCATGACGCGGGATGATTTGTTCAATACGAATGCTGGCATCGTGAAGACTCTTGTGGAAGGATGTGCGGAGTTTTGTCCCGATGCAATGATTGGTGAGCTGATTAAAATATCATTTACACAATGAAAATGAATGATGTACTCATCCCAATCTTCATCTTTTGCATCATTCTCCACTTGGACGCAAAACAACCACCGCCGCAATCGCACAGCCATCATTAGCAATCCCGTCAACTCCACGGTACCCATTGTCGCGGAAGTTCTCAAAAAGGCGGGAAAATACAACCCCAACAAAGTCTTCGGCGTGACCACCCTCGATGTCTGTCGCGCGAATACCTTCGTGGCCAATCACATGGGCATCGATCCCAAAGATGTCGATGTTACCGTAGTAGGTGGACATGCCGGAATTACCATCTTGCCGTTATTTTCGAGAGTGAATGGGGCAAAGTTTTCCGATGCCGAATTGGAGGCCATTACTGTCCGGACGCGTGAGTTTTACCTTGCTTTGCTTTCAGTTTTCTTTGGTCAACTCCAACTTTCTGTCGTCACTCAACTACTGATCTACGCTGGTCATAATCTTACTCTCTCATGATAGAATTTGGTGGTGATGAGGTCGTTGCCGCAAAGGCAGGAGCTGGCAGCGCTACTTTGTCAATGGCCTACGCTGGTTACGTCTTTACAGAAAATTTGCTCAAGGCAATCCGCGGCGAAGACATTGTGCAATGCGCTTTCGTAGAAAGTAGCTTGACGGACGCATCCTTCTTTGCCTCTCCGGTGAGGTTTGGGAAGGACGGAGTGAAGGAGATTTTGCCTTTAGGTGCTTTATCGCCATACGAAAAGAAATGGTTCGACAAGATGATGCCGGAGTTGAAGAACCAGATTAAAAAGGGTGTGGACTTTGTGAACAACTAATTTTCATTATTGGTGTAGTGAACCTGCTTGACATTTGTGAGTAAGGCATATAAGTATGCGATTCAAAATTATTGATATTCAGAAGATCCTTAATCGTCAACCATCCAAAGAATGGGTCGCTTGCTACGTTTCGCCCTTCTTGATAGTTGTGGTTGTATTGCCAGCTTGATCAGCTTTCGGTTACAATCGTTTAGAATCTCCGAAACCAATCCCCCTGTTGGTCTCACTGAGGTCTTATTCTTACTCCCCTCCTCAATTGCATCAATCCTTGCTTTTTCAATTCGAATCCGCTCAAGTTGTTCTCTGTGGGCAGCTTTCGCCGCCGCCCTCTCTTGCAGTCTTCGAAAGACAGCTGTACCAACAGACAGAGCAACCTCCTGCACGTTCGCGTAAGCTCGGCGCTGCTTTTCATAGAGAGCCTTCGCATGCTGCAAGTCATCGGTTTGTTTCTCCTGACTATCTCCCTCGTCATAAAAGGGAAGCTCAAATCGGGACAAAATACGACGATGTGATTTGTTCTGGTTCACAATACGGACAGTTGTTCTCACTATCTCCTTCGATCCAGGATTTTCCTGTTCCCATTTGAGTCTCCTCTGCTCCTCTTGTGTTCGTTCTAGAGCGTCCTCTTCGCGCCGAGAGGTGATCATATCAATTCTTTCTCTCCCAATTCTGTCGGCGACATGAAGCAGCAGCTTGTCGATCGCAGCCTCTAACTTCCCCGACATGTAGATGGCGGAATCATAGGCAATTCCTGAAATTTTACTCGAGTGACGTGCACCCGCGTTGTATTTGAGTGCGTTGCTGAAGATCAGCCTTAAATCAGCAACAACTTCTCCAAATGTATTGTATTTCCTTCGATCGAAATTGTCCTTACACATGTCCCATGTCATCGGCTTTGAAATAAAGTTGGTATAGTCAGGGGGAAGGCTCTGTTTTGAGATGAAGAAACTCATGTGCTTCATGTCTGACATGAGACGAAGCGATTTCATAAGCTTGAAACACTCGCTCTCCCTCCACGAGAGACTTTCTTTTGGCTCTGTTTTTTCCAGATGTTCTACGAAAACAATCGACTCCATCTCTTTTCGCGCCATTGCTCGGTTCTGAACGGTAAGCTTCCAAGATGATGCAGATCCGCTCTCGACGACAGGGCTATCAGAGCAAGTGCTGAGGATCGGTTGCAAGAGATCCAATGAAAGCCATCGGGTATACTTCAGTAAATGGGTGCTTGCTTCATGATATGCGCATGACATGGGTTCTCCCGCGTCACGACCTTCTTTATTGAAGTCGATTGCGTTTGAAAAAACAAGTGCAACATCAGAAACGAATTCTTCAGCATCCCGATAAACGCCCTGGAGAAGCTTAGCTTCTGCCGTCGTGAGATCCATTGGCTGTTTTATTTTCGCAGCATACGATTCTCTAATTTCAGGGAAAACGTAATGCACTGGCACTTGGAAATGGTACTTTGGCTTTTCTGCACTGATCCACGCGTGTAACATTAACTTACGCAAAAACGCCAAGCATTCAGTCTCCCACCTATCAAGCTCTTTCGCTTGGCGCCGTCCGGGATAACTTTCTTTGATAAGTGAAATGGCTACATGTATATGAAGCGGGGCATTGTTGTCAGCGTGGGTAATTTTGGATTGTGCCTTGGGTGGGCTGTGTTTCGACATCATTCTGGATTTAGAAGCTGCCTTCCCGAGAGAATTTGACGCAGATTTAGATGCCGTCTTTGATGGCGCTTTGATTGAGACTCGCTTTGATGGCTGCTCTTCTATCGAGGGTGAGGCAGGTCGTTTCTTTCCGCCAACTGCAGAAACAGCTACTTTGTTCGATGCAGTTGGGAGGACAGGTCGTTTAACGGGGCTACCACCTCTCATCTTTTCCGCAAACATTTTCCTTCAAACAAGATAAAAACAGACTTGAGTTCCATTGCTAGACTTCAGCATCGGAGTATTTCAGCGATTCCTTACCGAAATACTTTTGCTGTGTGCTTTCCTAGATTGACCATGTGAATATTTTTCTTTGGTCCATTATATCGGTCACAATTCTTAAATATAAGTGAAACATCATACTCAAAGTCTTCTGGCGTAGCATCTAGGCAGACGAAAGGAGATAACGGGGAGAACAAAAATGGCGAAGTTAGAAAAGAGATTGTCATGCAAACAAATACAAAAGCATGACATGTCACAAGGAACTTACAAGACCCGCTCTCAATTTTTCTATCCACCGTTTCCAGATCCATGGGCGTTTCGACAAATTGTCGATAATCAGTAAACATGGTTGTGTCTACCGGCTTTTCGAAATGAACTGTTGCATTCTCCGTAATCTTGACAGCTTTGTCTGTATATGTCGTCGCTCGTAGCTCACGCATCACTAGGTATGATCGGCATAAGAACAGAAGAGAGGTGTCAACGAAACATTTCCCAAGACACAAACCCTGAATTGGACCCCATCATTGGAGGTGGATGCTACTCACCCTCTTTCAAAAAATCTTTCTTGGGACGTTTGATTGTGATAACCGGCTTGGGTGCGGAGATGGACGAAGGATTCTTCTTCTCGGCGTCAATTAACGGAGTAAGGTGTTTCATGATGCATGGTAGTAGACGATTGGCCTGTTCGCATAGATTGGCACCTTCTTCGTTTCCTGCGTAGAATGTACGACAGTTATCGACGACTTGCTTGCAGTCCAATGCGAATTGCATGACGGATGTGTATCGACCAGTTATCAAATTGTGGGTGATGGTACCGAAATCGATTGGTTTCTTTATCTTCTCGAGATAACCTATGAATGAGGGTAATGATGATGTGTTGTGCATGTCAGCGTTTGCCAAAAAATGTGGACGCGGAAAGCATGAAATTTATGAGAAATGATTCGCAGCCAGGGCAGTGGAAGTAGTGAATTGGAGCACACACACCTTCTGGAAATAGTCCCCTGCAATAATAGGATACTGGCTCCATGAAGAACCAAGCCGTTTGCAATCCATCCAATGGGTTTGTCACTTGTATCATTTCATCAATAGCCTTGACGCAATCTAACCAACAATACAACAAAGAAGGAAAAATATTGACCTTCGTCGATGATGATGGTGACAAGGAGGAGGATGAAGCTTCATGCTGAACAAGGAAGAAGTGACACAACTTTTCGGAAGTGTCAAGGAAGTTCACAGCAATAGCACGAAAGGAATCATCATTCTTCATTATATCATTTATGTTGGAGTTGTATTGCAGGCAATTGGCGGCAATTAATCGTAGATCGTATACAAATTCGTCGATTGTCGAATAATGATTCTTGTCCAGCCTGGAGCGAGTAGTTGTGAGAACGAAACGAAAGAGTATTTATCTATCGTCAGTGACACAATTCATAACAAGGATTATTATCATTCGATGACAACACCATGGTTTCACACTTGCCGTGAAGATATGGTGCTCAAATCCATGGGATTCAAAACCCTCTCTTTGTAATTCTTCACAATCGCCGGATCTGACACAGGCTTGTTGAAGAATTTACATGCCGCAGCCTGTCGTCGTTTTAGACTGGCAAGGACTTTACAACATTGTGCTCGTCGTGCGGAATTCATGGGCGTCGGTTCGAAGGATGATTTGCCATCGGTATGTTTGACTTTTGTGGTCTTGATGCTGGCAACGGTGGTAGATACTAATTCATCCCCCCTCACACCGGAATCGGACTTGCCAGATGATGATGCGGAAAGACGTAGTTTTGTCTTGGCTTTTTTGTTTGGTTTTGCATTATCGATATCTGCTGCTGCACTAGCATCGTCCCCCCTCCCCGAGGTGACAGCATTGTTTCCTCCCCCCGTAGTGGTTTTGGTAGCAGTAGTAGCAGCAGCAACATCGGTTGTTTCGGATGTCACATTCTTTCGCTTTAATTTGATACTAATTTTCTTTTTCGTCAATTTTTCCTCTCCTCCTGCTGCTGCCGAAGTGTCGCCGCCACCGCTGCCACCTGCTGCCTTCCCCGCCTTGGCAGTCTTAGTCTTCGTTCCCAATTGTTTCGCCACTCTCTTCTCGGCATTGCGTCGTAATCGCTCCAACGCCTTGATCATACTCTCCGCGAGCTTCAACACAAATTGACTCTCCCTATCCTTGTTGAAAAGTATTGCATTTTCAAATATCAAAGAGGCATCGTCATAGAATTCCTCCTTGGTGGTGTACAGCCCCTTGTCCAGATTTTCTTTCAGGGTGCGTAAATCCATGGGACGCGAGATAATGGATAGATAATCATGAAAAAAACTAACGTCAACGGGTTCTAGGAAGAGGTAATTGATGTTGTTTCGTTCTTTGGAGGTGAGGCCTGCATGGATTTCGTGGCAGATTTGCAGGTCTTGGGGTGACATCATCGTTCCCGTCGTCGTCCTCGTCGTCGTCGTAATTCGTCATGGCCCTGGCGGACTTCGACGTTTTGAAAAGAGGTGGGGTCGAGTCGGACGGAGGGGGGGGGAACACAAAAATAGCGGGAAACGACTTCGTAAAAAGTGGAGAATAGAAGATCACCATGGCAATGGCGGCACACTCCGTACTACTACGATCTTCCCTGCAATCTGATGCCAAGAAGTTTGCATCCTTACCCCGCTGGTCCATTCGCAAATTTATAGATTTTAATTTGAATCACAATGATGATAGCACCAGTGGCACTAGTAGTACTCTGATGTCCAACACCTCGACAAAAAACATAAATTGTACCAAGACCTTGCTCCATGAAGTGCAAATTTGGTTAGCCGTGCAACACTCCAGACTCATTGATTTTCTGCATCTCTTGAACAATACTCAAATTTATTGCAATATAAAGAGGGGTATGATGGCATTGAAATCATGCACAAAAATCTATCCAGTCTAAAAATTTCACCAAGAGACACAAGAATCGACTGCAACTAAAAGAGCAACAACCCTACAAAAAAGATATGTATGCAACACACTGGATGAAATCATGGCACATCATGGAAATTCCGTCGAATCACTAGCCGATAATGTTCTGCGTGCACGTGATTTCATGCTACCCAAGTTGCCATCGATATTGCGACAGCCCTTCCTTTGCGATGTAAAATTATTGCATGAGTATGAAATTGAGCAATATTTTCACTTGCAACTAATATTACAGTTGCTATGCAAGAATTAAGTTTCATTACACAACAAGAAAAAGAAGAAACAAAAACTAATGGAGGGGCAATTACACTGAATGAGGATATATTTGACATATGTGATGATGCATCCACGGAGGCAAGACACGTGTGCGATGCCAATCTTGGTGTGTCCCCAGAAGTCATTTTATTGCATGGTGGTACAGGTACAATTGAACCACCACCAATCATATGTTCATGGTTGTATCATGCATTAGTTGAGGTCATCAAAAATGTCATGACATCAAACGTGCATATGATGATCTTAGCAACATCTGAGTTGTCCATGTTATCACCTAGTGTCCATATCTCTGTAAGAATGGAGGACATAACAACAGATGGCAGCAGACATAGTGTTGGAGGCGGGGGTGATATTGGTCCTAGCTCAATGATGAACACATCATCAAATTGGTATTTAGTGATACAAGTGATTGATCAGGGTATCCACATGCGGAATATAGATGAGGCATTTGGCTTTGTGCGTAGCTCCTCCCCAAAGAGATGGAATCAACTGGAGGAACAACAATTGTATGCTTATTTTAAATAACACTACTATAATACCCAAACAAGAAATCTGGAAAATATCTGCGCCATCACAGACAGCAGTAATTAAACTTTGACTAGCACTGACGTGACAAAATGGCACTAGCCTTTAAACATCGCATAAGAAAGTCATGGCCAACTCCCAGTCATCAGTGATTCCTTCAACATCCGCCTCCTCCCAATGCACCGCATAGATGATCTTCCCCTATCTTCGTGGTCAATGTCATGTTTTACATGACTAAACATTAGGCATGACCACAATGAACTTGTTGATAAGATGATGAGAATGTTGCTAAACAACGGCAAAGTAAGTTGCAATTACCAAAAAGAGAAGAGTCATGATTTGAGAGAGGGAGACTTACCGTGGAGGCAGGACCACAAAGACCTGGACCTGGACCTGGACCTGGACCTGGACCT
>JALLBB010000005.1:0-47029 GCA_036939735.1 Discostella stelligera | reverse complement strand
CCAACTAATCAATAGCAGCAACGGCAACAGCATCAACACCTTTCACCCAACTCGAAGGGGTAGTAGCATTAGAGGCACAAGTACTAGCAGTTCTTCACACGATATGATGAGCAAACTGGCGGGTTCTTTGGAAGTAGTCCAATTCCCATGTCTCGGTGATAATTACGGGTGAGTAGTTGGGGTGCATTGCCCTCCCCCCTCTTTCGATCCAAGTGATTGTCTAGCATACCTACATTATCAGATTGCAATAATTGTTGTCAAACTCCTGAAGAGTACAAATCATTCAGCTAAATGATGGATGGATATTCATCATCAAGATTCTTTGATTAAATTCATTCAGCTTTCATGCTTACTTTTTTCTCCTCTCCGTTGTTATTCCAATTCATCTCATCAGATATTTGATACATGATCCCAAGACTGGTCAAACTGCCGCAGTGGACACTCCTTGTGCCAAGACATACACACGTGAATTAGATAAAAGAGGTTGGAAACTGACTCACATTCTAAATACTCATCATCACAGTGATCATGTGGGGGGGAACTTGGAGCTGAAGACGGAGGGTGTGCAAGTGTTTGGACCTGCGGCCGATGGAACCATTCCTGGCATGGACGTTCGATTGGCAGACAATGACACATTCTCGTTCAGCGGGGTGAATGCCATTGTGATGGGTGAGTATCTCGTGTATTAATACTACTGACACTCGTTCTTGCGAGGCTGTTAGCCAACTGATTAGTTGCGTCTTCGTGCTTTTCCTATTTTTCTTTATCGGGAACTCAGATGTTGGCGGCCATACTCGGGGGCACATAGCATACTACTTTCCAGATGAAAAAACGGCATTCGTTGGAGATAGTTTGTTTTCCCTTGGATGTGGTCGGATGTTTGAGGGTACGCCTCAACAATTCTGGACAAGCCTCCAACGGCTACGCAATCTCCCCGATGACACCACTATTTATTGCGCCCATGAATACACTGAAGGCAATGCTAGATTCGCCATGAGTGTCGAACCTAACAATCCTAATCTCGTGAAAAGGGTAGAGGAAATTAAAGCGAAACGCGCTCGCGGGGAGCCAACTGTGCCCTCTTTGATGGGAGAAGAAAAAGCGACAAATCCGTTTTTGAGAGGAGATGTCAGTTCAGAGATCCGACACAACGTAGGCGCGAGAGAGGATGAAGATGGGGCCACAATCTTTCATAAGCTTCGACTTCGGAAGGATAATTTTCGTGGATAACTCAGGAAGTGGGGCAGATAATTAAGCAAATATTTTTCCTTTACGGAGTTTAGATCAGCGAAGACTCGCAGTCAGCTTCTCAGAAAAAGAATTCTCCTGACGCAGAGTCTACAGCACTTTGCCGAACTAAGAAGTCGAAAACCCAGGTCTTCGTGCTTTCGTCTCGACTTCTAGAGGAGATACAAAGTGTTTTCCTTATTGCTCGATTCGGCGTTGCAGTGGTGCAGTTTGTAAAACAGCGAAGCTTCGTTCACTATGGACGTCATTGCACAGGTTGCGAATGCGTTCCGTTTATGAAGCTTGGAATTCAGCGTCTCTTTCTCCCCTCCATACTTCGTCGTGTAAGCATTTTCGGGTGACATCACATCTTCGCCCGGTTCAACGAGGAGGGGTTTTGAGCAAGTGAAAATGTCCTCATCCAGTAGATACTTGTAAAAAAGAACTCCCCCCACTCCGTAGCTTTGACAATAATGAAGAATCGTTGGAAGGTTATGCCGACTTCTGTTTGGTAAAATTCCAGTCATGCACACTTCATCATCAGGAATTGCGTCTATCATACTCCATCCTTCTCCATAAGCATCAACTGACGATACCATCATTGAACTGACTATTTCATGTGGAAGCTCCTTGTCTGCAGCAGCCAGTGAGTACGCGTACATCTCAGACATTAACTCAGGCTTCGCCTCGTAAACAAGTGGAACAAGCTCAACCCATCGCCTCACAATCGCATGCATGTCCAACGCGGTGGCCATGTATGGAGGGCCAACTTGAAAGTTATGAACAGCTGTTCTTTCGTCGACTTTGAGCGCTGGGCTATCAACGCCTGCTAATTGAACAAACTTCAACCAATTCGAGCCAAATCCTAGGTGCATCAAAGATGGACAAAAAGTTGAGCTCCGTAACAGACTCATATCCAAATACCTGGAACAATGATTTCACGTACCATAAGTCTGTCCAAAGGGCGTCCCGGCCTCGACTTTCTTTTTTCTGATTGATTCCTTATAGAACGGTTTCCAAAACTCGACACTGCTGTCACTAAAATCGGTCGTCAATGGTCGCAAAAATATCATATCAGGATCAATGATTATAACAACTGCATTGTCCTCGACTTCTGTCATTTTTCCAGCATCCTCATTCCAACCAAAGTCACTACTATTCTCCAGGTAATATTTGACACCAAACGGTTTGTTAAAGTATTTGTATTCACCTTTCTCGGATGATGCTCCGTCATTATGTACAGTTGAAAATTTAGGCGTGAAGAATATGCGGAACCTATTCGTTGGGCGAACTACCGATTAGGGATCGCATGTATGAAAAGCTTACGATCTCACTTCAGGATTCGCTTACCTATTTGACATCACTGAGATGTGCTATAATGATCAAGTAAACGAACGGGAATAGAATATTGACTACATGGAAGGTAAGTAAGGAACAAACAATCGTAAATCAGCTTACCAGCTGATGCCACTCTCTTGCTTCTTCGGTTTCCTTTTCAGTGCATCCTGATGCTATACGTGTAATGAGACCCAGCTGTTTCGTTCTCATTGCAGAGAAGAACAGCAGGTACGATTCCCAATGCTGAGACGGCGAACAGTCAGTAGAAAACACCAAGTACAGCGTCGTATTATTACTGACTTCCATTTCATCATCTTCATTTGGAAGGAAGCCCAGAGTTTTAATCATACTCTCTTCCAGAGATCTTATCCCATGGTCGGAATGAAGTAAATTTGGGTGGTCGGGAATCGATTCATTCTTTTTTTCCTTTGCTCCATCCAATAGAATCACGTTCTTATTAACATTGTTCGTAGTTGCATTCGGATCCTGTGCAACTTCTTGTACATCATTAGATGAAGATTTCAAACCAACTGCAGTTGTATTAGTGTTTTTGCTATCGCCAGCAGAAGATGCGGCTTCGGCTGCTGTATTTTCATCCTCGTTGTCCTTGAGCAGTCTTTGATCGCCATCAATACCAACCCAACCGATAGGATACTCTCTGGTAAAGTCGTTAAAATTGGCGAAGAAATTGTTACCTTGCATCGCAAACTTTACAGGATTCCAACCGTAGAAGCTAGAATATTTTGACATTCCGTAGTAACCCCTTAATCTTGAAATGTACCCAGAAAATGTGCTGTAGTAAGTGCCCACGAATACTCGTCCACGGCTAGCAACAATGACCTCAATCATACCGAGATGTTCTTTTCTAAAACTACTTAAATTTGCCATATCCCAGTAATCATCGAGAAACCGCAAGTCATGGTTAAAATTTACGAAGTGATCAAAGAATTTTTTATCTGCCTCGTCGGTGGCGACGTAAATAATTTCCCTTGGTTTCCACAAATCACGGGTATTCAGCCACCTAAGAAGAAATGGTGCAAATGTACGCAAAGAACATCAAAGGTAAGCTTGCTGATATCGCTTATCCACTGATTCGATCATACACGCTTACCATCGATCTCCATTCAACAAAACATCTTGATATTGTAGGTCATTTCGCCGAACGTGCATGGACGAATAGCCTCCGCCACCCTCTTCGTCGAGGGAGAATCCTAGCCCTGTGGCTTCTTGTTGTAGGGCTCTAACAATTTTACCCGCTGCGCAGAAGATACGATCGTTGTAGTGCAGGAAGTCACGAACAAACCTTTTGAAGTAGTTGTCGATCGTAGGGTCAGTGAAATATATGAATTGGTAGAAGTGACCTATCATGCGGTATTGATTGCGTGAGTACGAGTTTATTCGCAAGACGCGAAATAGTCAATCGCAATTGAATTCACTCACTGAGAAGTCGGTGCTCCGCATCGTATGAGTCAAAGTGTATTACATCCGGATCTGCCAGTTCTTGAGTGTAGTAAACTCGAGTCCGAACCTGGTTGATGTGATGTGTTGGAGAATAAGTGATTTCTCAATTAAGAGCCAATAGACCAAACAAAAAATCTACCCACTTACCCCACAAAAATTCAAGACATCGGGTTTATCCAACACCTGCCCCGTTTTCAAAGTGATTTCATCGAAAATCAAACACGTGTCTATATTGGAGCTGGTTCCAAGAGGGGCTACTTTTGTGCTCGCGTGCTGAGCAATGATATCAAATATTTCACCGCAATAAATATTGCCTTGATGCGTTCAAAACACCTTAACAAATAAGTAACAGTAAGAATACGAATCTTGCAAAAAATATCTCACCCACTCACTCTTTTTTCTATTTTCACAAAATCGCGATAGTTCCAACACGCGTTTGTGGGTATTCTCGTCTAAAGATACCAATCCGTTCTCTGTGACTTCCCTCTCAATGAACTCTTTCATTGATATAACAGATAGACGATTCTTGAACTCATCATCTTGAAAAGAATAAAATTGCTCAAGGCTATCAATGGTACTTGCTCCCTCCTAGATAAAAAAAGAAATGAATGCATTTAACTCTAGGATGATATGGTATCAATAAAAAAATCTTACCTCTAAGCGAAGATTTTGAGTTGGTGGAAGAACAACAGTACGCCCCGTTGCAGCTGCGAAAGCAGACGAATCAGAACGAGCGAGAGTGAAGAGGGAATGTGGACTTTGATGCAACGTAACTTACCCGCAAAGACGAGAATGATCTCGAGAGACATGCGAATGTTATTGAATCGACCAGGATCCTGCCAAAATGTGATGTATTGAGTTTTGCCACCGCCAGTAGATGTACGGAAAGGACTGATAAAATCTATATCCCTTGTACCCTGTGGATCATTCCAATACACCAAGCTGCTGACGTCAACGTCACAGCGAATGCTGCCCCGAGATGCACCTATTAACGCTGGTGTGTTTACCAACGGCAGCCCTGAAACTCCACGGGACAAATGGATGGGACGAGGATTTGGTTTTCCAAGCATTGCGATATTTGCAATTGGACCGATCGGTGAAGTAGAATTGGGCTCCAAGTCGTGAAGTATGTGAGTATCTCCATCAATCCCTAACCAAGCCAATGGAAATTCTCTGGCCTCGTAGCTCCCATCTGGATAAACCCACTTGTGCATAACCAATCGTCGTGGCCGATATGAGTAATAATTTGACACCTTTGATACTCCATAGTAACCGCGCAACCGCATGATGTATCCGGAAAATGTTGAGTGCCAAGTGCCAACAAAGAGTCTCCCTCTGCTTGCAACTGCAATTTCGACCATACCCAGTAAACTTCGGTCTAGCTTGTCCAGCCCTGCTTTCTCAAAATAGTCTCCCAGAAATCGAAGATCGTAATTTTTAGCAAGTGGATCAAAGAAAGATTTATCCCTCTCATCCGTTGCGATATAAAGTAATTCTTTTGGTTGCCATAGCTTTTCTGTATTGTTATACCATTCTTCTCCACTGATCTTAACCTCTTTGTATTGTAAGTCACCCCGACGGACATGTAACGCGGAAAATCCGCCTGCACCCTCTCCATCTATTTTGAATCCGCGCTCCATTCCTTCCTTTTGCAGAAGTTGTACAATCTTTCCCGCTGCGCAGAATATATTGTCTTGGTAATGAACGAAATCTCGGACAAACCTCTTCATATAGTTATCGACTACAGGATCCGTGAAATATATGGTGGAATAAAAATGATTTAGCAACCGCAATTCACTGGTATCACCGGTATGGAAATGCAAAATATTTGGATCGGCCATACCAGACCCGTAATACATTGGTTCTCGAGTCTGATTCGTATGATATGCATCAAAGATCAGAGTCGTCATCTTTTAAATTGAAACAAAAGTAAATGAAAATGGTTCTCACCCCACAGAATCGCATTATGTTGTTGCTCGTCTCGACAGATGTCCCAGCAGCTGCTCCATATTTGAACGCATCGACATCAAAAATTACGCAGTTATTTTCGTTCACCGGAGCAACGCTACCTTTTTCTCGCAAGAATCGGTACAAATCATAGCAACTAATTTGGCCTAGGATTAGAAACGAGGAACCCATTTCAGTTCGTCAGCGAAAGCGGTCATCGTCCAACCAACAAGCAGCAGGCAACACTCACTATTGTCATACGGATCACATTTCTCTGCAATCTGGAGAAGTTTGGCCCGAAGGGTCTCATCATCTAATTCCAGTTGACCTCCCTTGACCATCTCCAGCATGAAAAACTCTTTGGTCGAAAGAACCTCAATCCTCCTCATGAAGGATTCACTGTACAGCGGGAAGAAGTCATCCAACTTTTGTGTGCGAGTATTATCAGTCAGAAGATATATATTCTGCGGTGGCGGTAAGACTAGCGTTCGACCAGTGGCGGCAGCAATCACAAATATAATTTCGGCGGACATTCGTATGTTATTGAAACCACCGGGATCGGGTTCGAAGGTGAGGTACTTTCTTTTCCCCGTGACTTTGAATGGGCTGATGAATTCTTCGTCCCTTATTCCTTGTGGAGAGTTCCAGTAAGCCATGGCACTGTCAAATATGATGGAGAGGAGGGGAGAGAGGTGAGTGTTGCGAGGGGGCAAGAAGAATTGGTAATAGTCCATTCGAAACGTACTTGACATCGACATCGCACTCTATCGTTCCACGCTTTGCCCCAATAAGCGCAGGGGTCTCCTCCATGGGCAAGCCCGAAAATCCTCTTGCGAGCGTTTGATGGTCATTATTGAAAACATTTTTCATTGGCCCTATGCCTGACATGCTACTTTTCTCTGTGGATGCGGTTGTAGGTGACACTTTCTTTTCACCCGAAGGGTCATTCTTAATTGGTGATGAGTTGTTCCCCTCATTCTGTAGAATACTTTTAGGCACCTTCTCTATAACTTTGGCCTCGTCTATTGCTTGCTGCAGCTGTTGTTGTTGTTGTTGTTCTTGCTGTCTTTGCTCTAAATGATCCCTCAAGCTCAATTTATGTTCCAGCAAATTCTTGTGCACTCCATGATGCATGGCGTCTGCGGCATCGACACTGACATCTGACAAATTTGCCGCGTTCCCAACAATAATGCTATGCGCCTTGTTCATCATATCCGAGTCGACGGCATGAAACATTGGATAAATGTGAAACATATTGATTGCCATCACGACAGTTGCAATCAAGACCAGCACGATTTGAATGGCACGAACCGTCGAGATTCTACCCAACGGCGACGCTGTTGATGCCGTTGCCGTTGAGGGGACGGCACGTGCCGATCTGTACATTGGCTGCCTTGAGAACTTCATCATGCTAGACAGGTTTAATCGGCATTTGTCAAATAATCATGACAAAGAGGGAACAGTTGTTGTGGCGCATGCAGGAGGCAGGGCGGATGGGGCTTGGCAATTGGCAGAGTTTTAGAGCGGCTCCAGCGGAAGGACATGGCGGCAGCGAGTTCCCGCCAAAGTAACTGCACGATAATAGAGAGGAGCGCAAGCAGTACGAGTACTATCATCTAGAGTGCACAAAACTTCAAATAATAATTATTGCACCATGGTCCTTGTTCCTTTCGCCAAACGTAGCATTATCGGACGGAAAATGGCAGCGCAGACTGCTGCTTTCATCAGGTGCTTTTCAATGAGCCCCCCCTCGCCGCCAAAGCTGGTTGTTCCTGTCGAGTTAGTCAGCGATTCGCTGTGACCCAATGGGTGAGTTGGGTGGTGGTCAACATTCAACATCTCTTTCCTCCCTCGTTCTTCTTGGGATCGATTCCATCACCTTTCTAACGTCTCAATATTATATTTGTGTGAAAAAGTTATATTGGGAAGAAACACCTGCAAACAGCAATGCAGCATGTTCTTTCCAAGCCACTCATTCCCGTGGACAATCCACAAACGCTAGTATTTGCCGTCATTCGAGTGCCCTTCTTTCTCGAGCCGGATTACGACGAGTCGCTACCATACATTGAGAGTAATAGAGAGCGTTTGATCAGGAAGTGGGGTGGAAAAGAAGGATGGGAGAGGCAAAAACAACAGCATGAGTACGTGTGAAACTGTTTGGCTTGCACATTTCTTTCGGCCATTATTTACACCACACTTTCTCCCTGATCACTCCATCATCAGCCTAAAGGGTCGAGGTATCGCTGCCGGTATTCCCTATTTCAATTTAGATAGGCTTGCTAGCAACTCAATGGCATCGCATAGGCTCATTCAACATGTTGGGAAGCTTTATGGGTTACATGTCAGTGAGAAACTTTATGATCGGTTAAATGTGTAAGTAGAATAGAAATAGGAATTTTCCGATCAGCTGCGATGAATAAACAGATATGACTCATCATGGCGTGTTCTGTCATAAAGCTATTATTTTGTGGAAGGTCATGCACTCAATGATAGAGCACGCTTGGCAAAAGTTGCAGCTCAAACACTGTCCGAGTCGGTTCTTGGGCAATCCTATCTAAGTGAAGAGCAAATCTTGGCATTTCTGAATGGAAACGAAGGCCGTCGTGAGATTGAGAATGCCCTCCGTGTCTTGCAGCAGCTTGGGGTGCATGGAATACCGAAATTTATCATTGAAGGATCGCGTGTTGTAGATGGAGCTGCCGGACCCGAGACATTCATTCGGATATTTCGTGAAATTGAGAAAAGAGGCAAGGTTGCACGAGGGCCGTTGTTCGGGAATGTACTTGGACTTAGTCAGGAGATACTGATGAAAGGAAGCCACGCGAAAGAATCGATGTTGGTTGATTTAGATTAGATGCTGTTCAAAATCATGGTTCCACTGAATGACGGATCAGCCTATTGCCAACGCTGGTGAGCCCCGAAGAAGTGAAGCCATGGCAGAAACGTCCTATCTAGAGTGTTTCCTGTCAGAGGAACGAGTACCTTACATTATGCGATGTCTCTTTCACCTAAAGCTTGGATGTCCTTTGGTCTTAAACACTCTGAAATTCTCCCCCAACCAAAGTTTTCTCACCCTTGGGAACTACATTTTCTAATCGACGAATAATCCTTTGTCGCAATCCATTCTCATCGTCGAACTCCCCCGCAATTGCCTTATCAACGCTGCTCCCAATCTCCTCCACGAAGGCGTACATTAGTAAATTTCGCGCCAACGTTATTTCCAGTCCACGACTTCTGAGGTAAAACAATTCCTCCTCGCTCAGATCCGAGATTGTAGCGCCATGCTTGCATGGGACATCATCGGCAATGAATTCCAAACTCGGCGTGGCCCAAACACGTGCATGATCACTCAATGGTATCGTCCGGCTGAGTTGCTCGGAATCAGTCTGCTGCGCTGATTGTTCAACGCGGATGCGCCCCTGAAAGCTCGCGGTTGATCGTCCCACGACCATGTTCCGTTGTTCCTGTCGCGATGTAGTTCCCTGAGCAATGTGATGAATGTTCGAGCGCATGTCAGTACGTTGCGCCCCTCCCGAGAGGGCAAAGCCATTAATAGTTGCCATGGCGCCGGGACGAAGCAGGCTGGCAGAAATGGCAAGGCGGGAGCGGCCCGATCCTCCCAGCTCCAATATCGAGGAATCGTACGATCCACCATCGCCAATGATGTGAACATCAATCATTTCAAAGTTGCTGTTGCGCAAGGCCGGACGACGTGCTTCGACATCCCGAGGATTTTCATCCAAGTTCGCTTTGGCCACCTCCTCGTCAGACATTTCAACATTGGAGGTGACGATTCCTCCAGACTCCTCGAGGTAAGAATGCGTCACGTTGGAATTGGATCCGACAAATATTTGAGTGTACCCATTCTTCAGAGTGGCGCGGGGGGAAGAGAGTTGCGGTGACGATGATAGATTGGCTTCGTCGAGATCGACACACATTTGGACGAGCGATAGAATGCAACCATTGTTGGCTACAGCCAATGTACGTGGATGGAAAGCCACCCCCTTGCTTTTATCTGCATCGTCACTGCTCCCACAGGAAGGAGTCTGAGCGTTCACAATCAACACAGGTCTCTTATCCTCAACGTCATTCGACTCAATGTAGGCCACACATCCCGCCTTGATAGAATTCAGTGCCGCAAACGCCGCAGTACCCTGTTGATTATTAATTGCGAATTGAGACGTGGCCTTGCCGACGCTGTGATCTGGACCGCTCAGCTTCTCGAGGGAGATCAATGGACCCTTGGATTCATCGGGCACTTCGGCGGCGAGCTGATCAGTAAAGCCATCGGGTAGACGGGAGAGATATTCCAATGTTGCGTCTGGGACCAATCCTGCCTCGAAGTAAGAGGAATCGAGATTTTTCACCAGATCTGTCTGCTTACTCAAGTCGGGACAAAATCGTCCATTCACGTACACTAGGCGTGCGGCACATTCCTCGTCTTCCAACCATGCACCTTTTCCCTTCAACGCAGAGATCATCCCCTCTTTCTGCATACTTTGTAGTAAAAAATCACTTCCAATTCCCATCGGCCTCGTAGAATAATCCACGGCGATCAAACTATTCACATCAAAATTTCTCCATGCCTCGGCACCCCGTCGCAAGACTGGCAATCCATACGTTTCGAGTCCATACGCAGGATAGAGCGGACTTGTGGGCAAGCGTCGTGATACGTATGGTGTCCATTCCTCATCTTCTCCGTACCGTAAGATTGGTGCATCGCCCAATTCCACCTTCGTCAGCAATCTGTCCCTGTGAAGTTCGGAGATGGATCCAAGGTAAGAGGAATCATCACCTGAACTTGTAAGTAAGGCCGTGAACCACGCATCGGCGTCTCTGTCTGAGTTGGTCATGCGCGATGTGCGGTACGGTTCAAAGTCGGTAATGTATGGGAGGGGCAATCCATCCTCGCCTAGGATGATGCGTTGTTCTAGTGATTTGTCGTCTGCGAGTGCACCACCGTCTTCCGGCTTGTCTTTGGTGGAGGATCCGTCACTTTCGGGACCCAATCCAATGCTCACACATAGAGAGGAGGATGATGATGACTTCAACGGGTATTGCAATTGGGGTCGAGGCAAGGTAAAGGCATCGGCGACAACCGAGGAGGTGGAGGACAGTGCTATCAACGCTGTGGCGATGGCGGCGGTCAACACGGGGAAATTTCTCACTGAAGATTCCATTAGTTGTCAATTATCAAGAAAACAGGATGTATCTTCTGATAGTGAGTGTATCGAGTGGGTGGTGGCTGTGACTAGATGTGAGGGTGATGACAAGGGAGGCAATGCAAGATAGTGAGGTGTGGAACGTGAACGTGAATAGTGAAAGTGAAGCGGACGATGCGATGTTGGTGTTGCGCTCTCTCCGTCCCTTGCTTTGTGCAGGGGCTATGGGCTTTGGTAACGTCTGGCCGTCAGCGCCTTCAGGCGATGACGAACAGCTGACGAAGAAACGGACGTCATCAAGATTTTGCCCTCGTCAGCTCTAGTTCAAGAGCTCCACGTGTACTACTCGTCGGTGGTCACGGGCACCAGCATCTACCACCAGCATGCAGCATACAACATGATACCATACCAGCGACCGAGCTGGCGATGATGGTTTTTGTGTGGGTGAGTTTCTGTGTGAGTGCTGTGTTTCACAGAAATTTACCAATATCAATATCCTAGTTCGTACTACTTTCAAGTTTTCGTCGTGCCATGATCTCCCATATCACGACGGAGCAATCAAACTCAATAGATACATATCTAGTCGTCCAATCCTCCTCTTCGTTGGCAGGAGATTCCAATCTCTCGCTGCATAAAGCATGAACTGTAAACAACTTTTATCCATAGCCGGTAATTACGCCAAATCCATCAACCCATCCCTCCTACCCTCTCCTCCACCCAACACGGAACTATCCGGCCACGACGTCTGCTACCTCGGCCCCAACGGCGAAGATGACTTTCGTCACGTCACATACTGCAAGGATCTTCCCGATGGACAACGGGCCATGGTCGGAAGTTGGTATTTACATCCCGAACGTCACGTGTTGGAATACATAGTCTATGTTGCGATATCATATCTTCTAATCCGAACAATATTACCCACCGTATCTCAATATCCGAAAGCGCAAGCCAGCAATTTGCATCCTCCACGCTTCATTAAAATCACCACGTTACTAATCTACAGCTGCCAGCTTATCTACAAGATTAATGGATATCCTGGCAAACTTCTGTTCATGGGAATGCCATGCAATGTCCTTTGGACGATGTGGATGACTCTATGCTTCTTTCCATTATCGCCACAAACAATGCACGTCATGCACCAGCTGATCATTCCTTACACGAGTCTTGCCGTTGTGGCCGTGGCTACTCCCGATACCTCCGATTTGGCAATGTGGATGGAAATTCCATTCTTCTTCTTCATGCACTACGCGTTGATAGGGTATGTCATTTATTTCTTGCGATGGGGTCGAATCTCGGTCTTACCGTGTTCCAACAGCAATACTAGCAATGGGGATGGTATCGTGTCGAACTTTCTAAAATGGTGGACTTTGGCGTGTGCGTACTTTGGACTATTCTACTTTGGTGTGGCCACTCCACTTTCATTGAAACTTGGATTGAATTTGAATTACATGCTTTCGCCTCCACCCACGCCGGGGGATGTAGTGGCAGGTCCAAACTTTCGATTTCAGTCTACGCTATGCTGTGCGGCGGCGTTTTTCTTTGTACAATTTTTGGTTACGGCTGTGGAAGTGTTTGGGAGAGTGGCAGTTCGCACAACAACAAAGAAAAGTGTCTAAAAGGTGCTCACAGTGGCAGAGTCATAATTGGTTGGGGGCACTCGTTTAAAAATATTGATACCATACTTTGACTTCAAATGCATTCTCAAACCATTGATCTCTGCCTTTGTTGAAATGAATGCAAAATCCCTCCACAAAGGAAACATTCATGAACAAATGACTCCTCTGTAGAGGGAAATCAACACCCCACCAGTGGCAGAGTGCCTATTTTGGGGTTCAAAGATTGAATTGGTACCATTGTTCTCAGTCACTATTTAGGACTGGGAGAATTTCCACTAATCTTTGTAATTCTGTTACACTCTTTTTTAGTTTTTGATCCAGCTCCAAAGAGAGTGAAGTCAACTTTAGGGTTGACCAATTTATTCATCTTCTCATTCTCCATTGTCCATCATTAAGATGACAAATCAGACATGCCCAAGATGTTTGCTACAATTGCTGAGCAGGCTGTCAAATACAAGCTCATACCCACATCATTGCTCCCATGGAACACACGTCAATTTCAGATCACTGCAATGAAAGAAGCCACCATTGTACAATTAGATTCATCAGCAATTAGCCTTGTACACTTAAATCAGCATGGAATGGTTCCATGTGTCAAAACAAATTTGGACAAAAAAACTTGCATAAACCATCTCAATCATTGTTTCAATGCTGGATAATGCAAAATTGATTTGAATATAAGATAAGAAATGAAATCTGTGTTCATGGTATTAAATCAAATCGAGATCAGAAGGACCTCTAATCTTACTTTCATGGTGTCTTTGTGTGGGAAGTGTGGTATCACAACCTGCTCTGTGCTCCATGCTGCACAATAATAATGTTTGTATCTGTTTTCGAAGCAACTGAAGAAGATGGATGAATCAGAATTTGGCACCTCAAATTATCAATTGACTAAGCATAGTATATCTCATACACTTGACAACCAGAGACAAATTGTAGATGTTCTTTGTGATGATTTTCCTTCCTTATGGAGTTTTTTTTTCAACAATCAAAAATGTCATCATAGTCAAATTTGTCTGTGATGATTTTCTTGTCCACATCCACAGATCATCTGTAGATGTTGCAAAAAATACACAATAAGGATGGCAAGCATCACTAAGGATGGACCCCAGGGAAATGAATTCTTCGTCATGAGGAAATTTTGCAAATGCATGTCAAAATTGCTTTTGTAGATCAAAGAGAAAAATTGGCTATGACATTGTCATGGCAGTGTGCTGTGTGATTATTCTGCTTCAGTCAACACAGACCTCCAATTTTTTTTTCATTGATTCCAGCATGAAGTTTCTCTTTCCCTCTTTGAAACTGTATTGTTCATTGTTTTTCTTCGGGCAAAAGAGGACAATGATTATTTCACCATAAGTAAGTGTTCCTATCTCAGATGCCTTTATTATTGTGAGAGATGATTATTTAGGGGGGAAAGAATGTGATTCCCACGTGTTGAAAAAGATTCATGCTCTTTTTCCGTATCTGCCTTCAACAAAACAACACAACAACAAAACTTCAAAGCAAATCAAAAAGATAAGTCAATTATTATTGTCATGCCTCCGAACGCACCCCTCGAACCTCCTCCCGATCGCAAGCTCCCACAGCATGGTGAGTCTGTTTGCATCATCACCCTCTTATCTCGAACGCAGGTCTTCCGCGTTCGTATCAGTTTTCCCTGTTTGTTGCTAATGCGAATCCATGAATCTTCCGTCTCAGGTGTCAAGGGAGCATATTATGCTGGTCACTGGGTTGATCTGGAAGACTGTGCCGGAACATTCCAGCCCGACCCTTCGAAATGCTCGCAGTGTCCTACGCGATCGGAATGCCCCCGATCTCAATCTCGAAACGCCGCAAAATCCACGTTCTCTCAAGAAGAGATCATCTATGACGTCGTAATTATTGGCTCCGGGTGCATCGGCAGCGCCATCGCACGGGAACTCAGTCGCTACTCTCTCAAGACATTACTCCTCGAGTCCGCCGACGACGTTTCTCAGGGTGCTACCAAGGGTAATTCTGGTATCGTGCATGCCGGGTATGATGACAAACCGGGCAGTCTCCATGCCAAATTTTGCTGGCCTGGCAATCAGATGTTTCCTCAATTGGATCGTGAGCTGCGCTTCGGATATCAGCTGAATGGATCCTTAGTGCTTGCTACTAATGAGGAGGAGCTCAAGATTCTTGACGAGTTGATGGAACGCGGTCGACAGAATGGTGTGCAGCGATTGAGAATTGTGCAAAAAAAGGAGTTGTTTGAGATGGAACCGGCCTTGAATCCCAACGGTGAGCGCCATGCGTCCCCTCTGCTCTGTAAAACAAGATGTATCTTCTCACTTACCTCCTAATCATAACATCTCTAGCTATCGCTGCCCTCTACGCTCCTGATGCTGGGAATGTAATTCCATACGAATTCGCTATTGCTCTGGCTGAAAATGCCGTCGACAATGGTGTAGAATTGAGAGTGCGTCGTGAGGTCACAGACATAACTAAAAAGGGACAGCTCTTTGAGGTGGGCATCCGCCATTGGGAACCAAAGGATTATGTGAATGCGAGGGAGAAAATGGGAAAGTCTGCCGATGGGAGTGAATCCCTTGGACGTAGTGATAGTGGTGGATCGGCAATATTCAAATCTGGCATTGCAATTTCATCTCTTGCAGTTATACTCAAGGGAATAATTATGGCGCTAGATGGAAACGTCAACAATGATGTTCGCCTTCAAAGTTCAGTGGCTACTGTGATTGTCATTGTGGTCACTGCCGTTTTGTTGATGAAACCATCTTCCGTTAAAAAGAAGCGAGGGCCTGTCGTTCTGAAAGACCTCGTCGACCAGTGTGCCTTGCCCGTTGGGTCTGGAGAATCTGGTAAGGTAGAAGTGACTGACATGTTCACTGGAGGATCCGGTTCCTGGAATGCTGTAAATGGAATAACAGTCGGAAGAGAAAAGGTGACAAGCCACTACGTCATCAACTGCGCTGGTGGTTCCAGTGACAAGATTGCTCGAATGATAGGTGATGATAGCTTTTATATCAAGCCTCGGTTGGGCGACTACCTGCTATTGAACAGAAATCAAGGACACCTCACCAAGCACACAATTTTTCCTTGCCCAGATCCTGTCTTGGGAAAGGGTGTTTTGGTGCAGACTACACTTTGGGGTAACTTGATTTTGGGTCCTACGGCTAGGGACGTGCACTTGGAAGAGGCAAAAAACATGTCGCAATCCAGCGTTCAAGAATACATTCTATCGAAATGCAAACAGCTTTGCCCGTACTTCGATCCGAAGGAGACCATTCATGCATTTTGTGGTGCACGAGCTAAAAGCTCACGTGGGGATTGGATCATTGAACCGTCATCAAAGGATGGAAACTTCATCCATGTTGCAGGAATTGACTCGCCCGGCCTTGCAGGCTCTCCTGCCATCGCCCTTGAAGTCGTTCGGCTGCTCCAGAACGCTGGTCTTGAGACTCCTCCTAACAATACCTTCAATCCTAATCGAGCCCCAATAATAACCCCCAAAAATGGAATGAAGGGTCTAAAGATGGGACCTGTCGGAAAGAATGATTCAAACGGAACAGATGAGGAGGAGGAAAAGATGGCATCGAACGTTATTTGCAAGTGCGAGAAGGTTACAGAATTGGAGGTAGTGAGAGCCATGCGTCGAAGCCTACCGATCGACAGCAGCCAAGCAATAAGAAAGCGCACTAGAGCTGGGATGGGACATTGCCAAGGGGAACCTAACAACTATAACTGCGAAAGTCGCGTGCGGGCCATCATTGCCCGTGAAAACAATGTGTCAGTGGATGAGGTGGGAGGCAGGCCATGGCCAGCAACGTCTACTCTCTCCAAGCGGTGGATTGATGACGATGAAAGGAAGAATTTGGAGAAAAGAATGGCTGCGAATTGAACAGAAATTGAACACTTATTTCGACAGCAAAAGAGCAGTGTGCTGAATCTGAAGAGATAGAGGATACGACCGATTGATAGACTGCGCCACTCTGACCGCACAGCACATGTGGTATCGCGTTGACTAAATATTAAGTGTGTAAGTAGTTATGAGTGGTTTCCATCTTTGCTCGCCGACGCCCGGATCCTCTTCATCCGCTCCATATGTCTCTCTAGTGACATGTCTTGCCGGCTTTTCGGTCTACTAAAAACACTGGATTTATTGGACTGCGATGCGTCGGTTGAGCTTGCAATCGACGTCAATTCGTCTTTCCCAGTACTTTCGTACCGGGCTATCATTTTCTCGAGTAGCTCGTTTTCCCTTCCTTCAAACTTTGCCATCACTACATCAATCTTGTCGACTTTTGCTGGGTCGTACTCTTCTAGCATTTTCAAGACGCGGTATCGAGTACGCGCCACAATGTCAAGCTTGGTTTGATCCAATGTATCAGTTAGTTGGCCAATGTTCCTCCCTACACTATTTTCTGTTGATAAAGACTTCAGTGTCCCAGAGGATTTCAGTTTCGCTGAGGTCACCGCACTCCTTGCTCTGTAAGGAGGAGTCGGGTTGGGAATGCGGGATTGCATTACCTGGCTCCTGCGGAGCCTAATCTTCTCATTATTAAGTTGTTCCTTCATCGATCGTAACTCTTTCCTCAGTTGAAATATGGTATTTTCCTTGTCTTCGTTTTGCTGATTAAGGGATGATTGCTCTCGCTTAAGGCTTTTCAAGTCGTTCTGTATTCGTTGCATCTTGAAATTAGACACGAAAGTCAGTATAAATCATGTATGAAAAGGGGCAGGAAAAAATCTCCAGAATGTGCCTCACTTACCTCTTCTTGAACCTTACCGAGCTCCGCTGCCTTCTCCTCTCGAACTGATCTCTCCTTCTTCCACCTCGAAGTAATATCGTCGAGATTTTGCCTCAATATAGTGAGTGTTCGCGTTTCCTCTTGGGACTTAGTGCGGGAAAGAGAAGCCTTCGAGAGTTTGTCCTCGACGCGTTCCTTTTCACGCTTCAGTGAGAGAAGTTGAGATTCTGATCGCTCCTTAGCCTTGCTGAGCAAACTCATTTCGGAAGTCAAGTTCTTCACTGTTTCTTCCAAGTTCTTCGACAAGACATTCTTCTGCGCAGATCCTAGATTGATTCTTCTGACGCGAGTAGCGAATTTCAGGGCGAATGTCGTCTCATCATAGGAGTTGTTGTGAGGACAAATTGTCACAACCATCATAGTCCGTGAGTTTCCGCCCAACGAATTTTGTAACAGATGAGTCAGTTTCGAGTCTCGAAAAGGAATGTGCGATGATTTTCTGTCGAGGGCTTCCATGACGTTGCCTAAAGCGGACAAGCTCTTGTTTATATGCTGAGCCTCCTTCAGTGATTGTCCTTGTGCTTCACTCTTACGGACGCGCTCGCTACCGGCCAAGTCTATCAAATACAAACTTCCAGTATTCTTTGTCGCGCCTACTCCCGATGATACATCAATGCGTAAAATCATGTGTGAACGACTACTATGTTCGTTGAGATTAGTTGACGCAGTGGCACGGTTTGAGTTCCCGCGATCTAATGCATCCAACACCTGGGAGACAGTGCTGACGTTCTCTTTTATGAGGCCTGGAACCTCGATTGTATTGCTAGCACTATGGCGAATCTCCAATGATTTCTTTCGCGGTGTTCCATTTCGAGGTGTTTCGCTGCTACTCTTAGAAAGCTCAGGATCGAGAAGATCGTATACTACGCATCCAAATACAAGGATGTCGAATGGTCAGCGGCCAGTAGCACAAACGAATCAGAAATCATTTTGTCACACACTCATGCATACCTTCGTCGTTGTAAATTTCAAGCATGCTGACTTCAATCTTGTATTCGAATGGTGGCGATAATGCTGAAGCTTCTTCATTCTTCTCAATCACTTGCCGACGGTGCTGCTGAGTCTTATCTTGAAGCAAGCTGAAGATTTTCTGGATGGTCCTCTGACTGATACCATATTGGCCATTGGATTTGCTGCCCTCCATCGTAAATGTTTTTCCGCTTCCAGCTGATTACCAATATTGGTTAGTTGCGATGAGGACAGCAAGTAATACGAACATACTAAGCACAAAATGGGGGAGCACTCACTCTGACCATACGCGAAAATACACGCGTTATATCCATCAATAACGCTCAATACCATCGGTTCAACATCCTGAAACACATCCTTCTGCGTAGACTCTGGACCCCAAACCTTATCGAATGTATAAGACTTCCACAGCCTTGTACGCTCATCAAAGCAGGCCACATCCGTCTCACTTAGAGACTGAGCTACCTCACGTAGACCCTGTTGTGATTCGTCTATTGACATTGGCCGAATGCGGCAGCAAACTTGAATATTGCCCTGGAGTTTCAATATTCGAGTGAGAAGTTCGGCGTTGTGTGACTTTTGAGCAGCTATCTTCTTCGCCATCAAACGAACTTCTTTGGCCACGACTTCAGAGTCGTTCGATCTCAAAATATCATCAATGTTGGTATCATCAATGCCAATCAAACTTTCCATCGAAGATTTTTCTTCATCGTACGTATTGGAGCCTGGCTGCTTCTCTCTATTAGCAATAAGCACCATTTTTTGCAATTGCTTGATTTCGCTTTCAAGGTGGCGTTTCATACTAACGCTCATTCGGTTTTGATCTTGCAATCGATTGCACTCCACCTGCAACGATGATTCGCTAGCGGCACGTACATCGGAGTCGCCCTCAAGACGTTGAATAGTAGTGGGAGAGCATGATCGTGGGCGACCCCTGGAATTGTGAGAATGAATGGGTCTAGATAAAGCATGAGAGCGGCGGAAGTCGGATACTGGAGACGATTGTTCCCCTTCTGCATCGTTTTGGAGTCGGGTTGAGGGTTGCGGGCTCCACGACACTAGCGGCAATTTGCTTGTTGTCTGAACATCAAAATCAGCAACCGCATTCAGTGACTGGATGTTCCGACGTTCATTTTCTACCTCAACCATTTTCGTCTTTGTCCTAGCCAACTCATGCTCAGCAATTTCTAACTCAGTCTGCACGTGCACAATCTTTTCTTGAAGGGAAGATCGTACCGTGTCAAGCTCAATCCGTTGTTCATCCAATTCCTTGCGCACAGTATCTAAGACTGTTTCGAGCGACTGAATCTTATCGTTTGCATCCTGAAGTTCTTGGGAAGGAGATGACGCCGATGATGACGCCCCATCGTGAGCTTGTCGATTTGCCATCGTATCCATCTCCTGCTTCTTCAAATTTTCCGCTGTTTGTTGAAGAATTTTGTTCAATGATGCATTCGTCTCGGTCAAGTTCGTCACCTCCTCCTGTAGTTCCAGCACCTCTCTGGTCCGGGCTGTTAATAGGTCTTCCAATGCCTGATGCTGGCCCTCACTTTCAACCCGCTCTCGACTAGCCGTCTCATCGAAGGCTAACTTCAACTCTTCCATCTCTTCTTGTATTGCTTCGTAATCGGCCTTGGAATTCATAAGTGCAGCCTCGAGTTTCTCTACTTCCTCCACCAATGCCTGCGTCTCCTTCTTGGATGCTAACAGTGCCTCTTCCCAGGACTTGGATTCAATTTCCCTAGATCGTATGTGGGATGTGGCCTCCTTTAGCTGACTTTGAATATCCGCCAAATCGTCTTTGAGTTGTTTTCTTTCTGCATCAAACTGTATTGTCTGCTCATTTCTATTTTCTTCCATTGCCTCGATCTCTTCCTTGGACAGGGCCAATTCTTCCAATGCCAAATCAAGTTCTTCCTTGAGCCGCCGTGACTCATGATGTAGTGTTGCGTGTTCGTCCTGCAGCCGTTGAATGGTGGATTCTAATTCGGAAATTTTACCAGTGTCCGTAAACCCCATCTCGCTAGACGACATCGATGGCACTCCATTCATGACGCCGTGCTTTTCCAACGGCATTTCTACCTCACTTTTGTGTTGTTGCTGCTGATGCTGTTGTTGTTCTTCGAGAAGCACCAATGCATCTTCCAGTTCCGCCTGAGTTCGTGATAATTTCGTCTCTGCCTCGATCAACTGTTCCGTCACTAGTTCTAGTTCATCTTCCAACGTTCGAATGTATTCCTCTCTTTCATCTTTGGTTGTCCTCGTCATCATCATCGTCGTGTCCGAAGATGATGATGATGATGATGGGGCGGTATGTGTAGTTGGCGTCGTTTGCACTTCGCCCGTCTCCTCATCAAATAATAGCGCGTCATTTTTCGTAGCGTCCCCCCATTTCTTCTCGTCATTTGCCTCCACTTCTTCGCCGACGAGGATATTGCCGATATTATAATCCGTACTACTATTAGTCTCTACTAACTCCAACTCCTCCTCCTCTATTTTCTTCTTCTCGAGCCTACTCCTCAACACGGACACATCCGACTGCAATTCCTCCATCGCCATGCGATGGCGTTCTCGCTCGGAATTCAATTCATGTCTATAATCTTCCGCCTCTCCCTCCACAAAGGCCAGTCGTTCGCATAATTCCTCATTCTCTTGTTTCAGTGCTCGCATTTCCCTCGATCGCAATGCCGATATCGTCCCCTCCGATTCGCGCAATTTAGTTTCGCACTCTTCCGATTTCATTTCGGCGGATATTCGTTTTTGTATTTCGGAAGCAAGTTGAGAATTCAATGTGGAAACTTTGGATTCGAGCGAGTTCAGTTGCGGTTGCATGCTGGACAACTGCGCGGCCAATGCGGCGTTGCACGATTCGGCCTTGGTCAATTCGCCTTGGCATCGGGTGAGCTCGGCGTCGAGTTCCTCCTCGAGCTCTCGCGAGGAGGCAATGTATTCGTCGAATGCCGTTTGGAGGGCGTCCAATTCCTTTTGTTTTTCCGCGACTGTGGTGGTTGTGGTTGTGGTTGTCATCATTCTTGTCGTTTTCTGCTTGTTGGTTTATATTATTGATAATTAAGGTAGGTATATTATATTATTGATGAGTAAGTCTTTGGAACGCGCGAGGTGCTCGGACTGCGGCGGGCGACGATGGATCCGACAATGGCAATTGCTGCTCTTCCACGCACCGACGGACACCTCGACCTACCACCAATAACCTTTTCTTGTGTGTTGTGGTTGTTCCGCTCTCGATCGACATCGGGTGTGGTTGGTGTGTGGCCGGCGGGGTTGTTGTTGTTGCTTGGTGCTGGTTCTGGTTGTGGCGGCCCGCGCGCTGTGCATCGTCTTCGGTCTTTCCGTTCAATCCTAAATTCCACGTGGCAAACTAGATACCTCTCTCTGCTCCATCCCGCCATCGAAGCCACAATCAAATCATCCAAGCTAGCATTCCTTTCTTCTCGAGCTCTTACCTTTGCAGTCCGAGCCAAGCCTCCAGCTCAACAATTATTATCCACCGCCACCACTACAGCAACATCATGGGCCGCCCCATCCTCGCCTCCCTCGACATGTACCGCAAGGTGCCCATCGATCTCCTCGAGGGAACTCGCCGCGGCTCCATCCTCTCCACCCTGGCCCTACTGTCCATGCTCACGCTCTTCGCGCTCGAAACCAAGGCCTACTTCTCCTCCTCGCTCCAGACCTCTCTCGCCCTCGACTCCAACCCGGAAACGCAGGTGCGGGTCAACTTCGACATCACCATGATGGACTTAAAGTGCGACTACGCCACCATCGACGCCGTCAGCGTGCTGGGAACGCAGCAGAACGTCACCCGGCACGTCGCCAAGCACGCCATCGACCAGCGGGGGATCCGACGGCGGTACGACGAGCGAAATTTGAAACAGCGCGACGTGCAGCTCTACGATCCCGCCGTCGAGGAGACCATCGAGGAATTGCACCGAAACGGAGAGGACGCCGTGTCCCTGGACGCCGACACGCTCCGAGTGGCGCTCGAGGAGAATACCTACGCCTTCGTCGACTTCTTCGCCAACTGGTGCTCCCACTGTCGGGATCTGGCGCCCACCTGGGAGACGCTGGCCGAGGTCATGTACCAGGTGGCGGAAAGTCGCGTGGAGGATCACGTTCGACGGAATCCGCACTTGGAACACGACTACACCGACGAGGATTATCAGGCGGCCGTGGCGGTGGAGTTGCCCGTGCTCGTGGGCAAGGTGGACTGCGTCGACCATCACGAATTGTGCACCGAAATGGGAATACTGGCCTATCCGACGTTGAAGTTCTTCGTGGACGGAGAAGCCAAGGGAGATTATCGGGGACATCGGACCGTGGTGGAAATGGCACATTTCATCGAGGCCATGGAGTTGGAACACAGGGGGAAGGAGGTGGGAGAGGTGGTCAAGTCCACGGACGCCAAGGGCGCCGCCGCCGATCGAACCATCCGCACGGCCGCACACGACGCCTACGCTCGCGAGCTCTCGGCATCTCGGCATACGATACGACACTCGTGGGTCGACGAGGATCATCCGGGATGTCAACTCTCCGGATTTTTGCTCGTCGATCGAGCGCCGGGGAACTTTCACATTCAGGCGCAATCTCGCGGTCACGACCTCGCGGCGCACATGACCAACGTCTCGCACATCATCAACCATTTGAGTTTCGGCAGTCCGTTCTCGGAGTCGTTCGTAAAGCATGGCCTCGCGAATACGCCCCCGGGGTTTTTGGAGTCGACGAAACCGTTCGACGGGAACGTCTACGTTGCGCACCGCGATCACGAGGCGCATCATCATTACATGAAGGTGATTACCACCGAGTTCGGCGTGGATGCGCTGGCGAGAAGTAAGAAGACGGGACTGTACAAAACCGTGGAAACGAATAGGGCATATCAGATTTTGCAGAGCAGTCAACTCAGTTTATACAAGGCGGATATCGTCCCCGGTGAGAGATTACTTTGTTTTTCGGATGGTTGCAAGATAGATGCATATTCCACAATTTCATCATACGTATTCTGACGGAACTGCTCGTTTGACATATTCGTAGAGGCCAAGTTCACCTACGATTTATCTCCCATTGCTGTATCGTACAGCAGAAAATATCGAGCGTGGTACGATTACTTCACATCACTGATGGCCATCATCGGAGGGACGTTTACCGTTGTTGGAATGCTGGAGTCGAGTATTCATACTATTTCAAGCAAAAAGAGGCGTTAGTTGATGGTCTGATGGTGGTGTTAGACAAAATATTCTTAACAGTGAGGGGATTCGTCCCAAATAGCGTTGCCGAACAGGGTGTGATGTTATTAGTTATTAGCAAGTAGCAATCATGATCTTGACGGTACGAGTATTCATCGACCTGAATCTATTCATTTTTTACGACACTAATTTCCTCGCCATATTGCTCCTTGTTTGTTTTGAATTCTTCACGATTGTAGTCTTTTCTCTTCCCATAGTAATCATACAATGTCCTGTATTTGTGCAGTTGTCGCTTCCCACCGTGATGGATAAATTCATAGCACGGTGTGCAAAAGAACTCGTCGCAATCAGCGCATTCAATCTCGGCCAGAAACCCTGCGCAATTACTGCAAATTGGCTTTGGCTCCAACTCGAGCAAGCAGCGAGGCTTCTCCCAACGAGTCTCACCCGTGTCTTGATTGTAGTAGTATGTCAGCTGTTCTTTCTCGCAGAACAAAGCCTTCCATTTGTGGGCGCGGGTGAGTCTAAATACTTTCGCCCTGTCACGTCCCAACTTTCCTCGCCACCCAGCGGCAATAATTGTTGAGGACCTAATCTTAAGCAGGATTCTTTGTGTGAGCTCCTCAGTGAACTCCACCCGCCGTCTGGCCAATTGAAGTTTGGCCATCCAAACACGCGCCCGTCTGGAAAGAATTGTTGCACTTTGGTTCTCAAGAGCAATCCTCTGATTCCGCTTTTGTAGCAAGGTTGAACGTTGCAGGTGAGCAATCCATCTTCGAACGTAGGATTGAATCAACACCGACGCGCGGAGCTTATCTTCTATTACCCGTTGCTTTTCCATCATTTTTCTCGTGATTCTTTCATGTTGATCCCTGCAAAACTGCTGAATGGTAAGTATACATTCCAGGCGCTTCTTGGTCCGTTCTATACGATGTTTCATGTTGCCGCGGAAACGACTAGTTCTATACATCGCCGCAATCCGATGCGCAGCGCTCCTTTGGAGCTGTTTCTGTTCCACCACCTCCTCCTTCAGCCGTAGTAGAGTCTTTACTGCAGTATTGGTTCTCCATGCACATTGAATGCGCAGGGCGGATCTGTACCTGCGTAGCTCTCGTGTTAATGTTCGGCACAGCAGTTGCAGCTTGAGACGTTTTGCTTGTTGCATCCTGAACCACGACTGTAAGACAATGCTAGCTTCTATCTGGTGTTGGTGGAGTTGACATCTCTCCATTCTCTTTCGGTTAGCCTCTCGTCTTCCAAGAATGCCTCGCCACCGCTTTTGAATGACTTTCGAGGCGAGAGGAGCGACTGTAAGCCATTTTATTTCACGTTTCCTATTCAGCCTTTTCGTTGCCAGATGACACCTGTATGCACATTGAATCGTTTTGGAACTTCTCAAACGCTCCTTTTTCGTCTTTTTCAATTCTCTGCAAAGCCTTCTGGCTTTTCTTCCTCTGAATAGAGCTCCAATTAGAACTGCAACTCGCTTTTTGCAGTACTCTTCCTTGGCTCGTTTCAGGGTATCTTTTTCTCGTCGTGAGCGGACAAGGGCCTGAATTCTCGCCGCTGATAATGCACGCTTGTGATAGTGATTTATTTCTCTTCGATCAGCTATCCTTGCGAGAGGCCAAAAGCCATGAAGAGAGTCATTGTTTCTAATACATGAGTAGGGGAATTGATCGCGAATGCATTCGACCGCTGATGCAGTAACTCTGGTACCCTTCAATGATAATGTCTCAAGAGTGACGCAATTATCGGGTGCCTCTTCCTTGAGCCCTTGTGCTATCCACGCTAGGCTTGTGTCCCCAACCTCACAACATTGCGATAGGAATAGGTGACGCAATCCAGGACTGAAATGTGCATTGCACAAATGAAAGATCGATTGATCCGTGACACTGACACAACCTGACAAATCTAATGACTCGAGTCTTTTGCAAGCGGATAATGCGCGTAGGCTACCGTCACCAACCTTTGAGCAAAATGATAAGTTTACAGACGAAAGAAGTTCAAGTCTGGCGACCAGTACTTCTACCATTGAATTGCTGATGCAGTCGCCGCAGCATGACAAGGAAAGCACAGAGATATTTGTGCACACTTTCCCGATATACTTAGCCCCTTCGAGTGTTAGCTGATTGCATCCAGAAAGGTCCAATGTCTCAACGTTGGGAAATTTTGTAATGGCCTTCATCGAAAGAGTGCCCAGCATGTGAACTCCATGAAAATTTAGATGTCTCATTGTCACAGAACACTGAGACCTGCCTAAAGCGGGAAGACCGCCGTCTGTAAGCATTGATAATCCAGATCCTGATGATCGAATGCGATGGTTACTTAATCAGACCAACTTGTAAGGACGTAGGCATGAGGTTATTTGTGAAACTTACCATTCAAAGCTTCCAGGTAGTGACAACCGTTTGCAAGATGCCTCATCCCACTATCAGTCACTCTCTTTAGGTTCACAAGGACAATTGACCTCAGATGTTTGCATCCTGTTGAAAGAAGCCAAAGTTATGAGCTGACTTGCGTGGCACCAAAACATATGAAGATAGAGGATTGGTACTTGCCTTCTGAGATATGTCTTATTCCTAAATTAGTCACCCTTGTGCAATTTGACAAATCAATGTGACGTAGGTCTTTACTCCAGCCCGACAACCATAAAATTCCAGTGTCTGATATCATCTCGCACCCGTGGAGATTGATCGATAAAAGAGATTTGCAAGCCTGTCCTATTTGAAGGAGGGAAACATCAGTAATTCTAAATTGCATGTCACTTCGTCGCACATTGAGTTCTGAGAGACGCGGACAACCTTGTGAAATGTATGAAATACCAATATCACTGACCAATACACAGTCGCGTAGATTGAGTGTTCTGAGATCTGGAGCGTTATCGGCGAGAACCTTAATAGCCTCATCTGTGACTTGGGAGCAGTAGGAGACATCAAGACGTTGGAGCTGCTTGCAGTTTCCAAACATGATTATAAAAGCTGAGGGTTTGATTTGTCGGCAGCCCGATAGCTGGAGAGAGATCAATGACTGACAATTCTGCCCCAAGATCCCGAATCCCTCTCCATCGATTCCCTTGCAGCCGGCTAGTGACAAGTGCTGAACTTTCGTGCATGTACTTGTGATTGCCTTCAATCCCCGTGAAGTTATTCTACAATTGTTATCCAAATTGAGATATGCCAATGTCGACGTACAATCTGATAGCAATCGCAACCCAACATCTGTTATCTTCTCGGCTCCAGATAGATTGAGGACAATCAATCTCGTAGTCTTTGAATTCTCAGCGAGAACCTCGAGACATTTGTCAGTGGCGACCAGACTCCAAACTGATAGATCGAGCTCTGGTCCAATGAGCAGCTCAATCGGCACTTGCTTGTAGGGAAGGTCATCCTTTCTGATTGTTCGGTCTGACGCTTTCAGTGCAGTACGAGCTGACTGAATGATACCTTCAACACTTGAACAGCCGTTTCCGGCCCGCTTCTTTTTCAGCATCGTGCTGTTTTGCTGGGTTGAACTTGCGATTCGTTTCAAAAAAAGGTGACGAATGAAATTCAAAATAAGTATTATTTTTTGCTCATCTAATCAATATTTGTAAAGTCTATTATATGAAAAAATTGATGTGTTGTCTCACAGATAGCCTTGGGAGATTCATCTATCTCCAGCATCTGCACTGCTTTAGTAGTAATACGTTGACTTTGTCTTTGAGAAGGACGCCAACCCGGAATCCATCATGCCGATGACGGTGAACACGCCTCCTACGATAGCAAGAACGCATGTTACATAATCATACCAACTGCGATTTACCTCGAGGTATGATACTGTAATGGGAGAGAGATCATAGGAGAACTTGACCTCTAGAAGTAGGATGGCAGATATTATGTGAGACAACTCGGACTGAATTGATTTTGCATGCATTGCTCGCTGCATGGTCTCACCTGGCACAATATGTTGACGATAAGTCGAAAGCTGACTATTCTGCAAAATTCTGTGAACACGGCTTGCTTTCACTTGAAGAGACTTGAATACACGGCCTACATTAAATTCCATGGCAATCACCCGCAAATGATGATGGAATGCTTGATGAAGCTGTTCGGTCACATACACGTTTCCATCCATCGGATGAAGTGACTTTTGGAACTCCGGCGAGACGCCTGGCAAGTGTTTTTCGTCTGCGTATCGTATGGCTTCTAACTCTCCGAATGAGAAATGATGCACTATGTGCGATAAGTTGGTCATATGCGCCGCGATGACATGTCCATACGACTCAGAATGAACAAGTAATTCGCCAGGAGCTTTGTCGACCATGACATGTCCAATAAGTTGACATCCCGGATAGCGAGTTGTGGAGTGCCATGATCCCCAAGGTGATCTGTACTTTGTCAATGCATCATTCCATTCTTTTTCTTCTTCATTTCGGACGCTTCTTTCTCGGGCAACTACGATGGACGAATCAAAGATGATGATGATGATGATGATGATGATGTTTAGATATTCAAAGGTAAGGCCTTGCTCCATGGAAACGAACCAAAGCACTTACGATCCGCGACTCGGTTCATTTTGCGATCTGCAAATTTTCCATTGTCTGCTTGGATATGACCAAGCCAATGCACAAGTTCCATGATGGTACGATGTCCATTATAATCTCCTTTTGCTTCTCCATTCACAAACACGCGCATTGTCGGGTAAACTCGAATACCTTGCTCGATGCAAATACTAGGATGGAGGCTGCAGTTCAACTTGGTCACTAAAACTGGCGCCATCTGATTCACGGACGCCTCGTACTCATCATCTGAATACCGGTGTGGATCAATCTCATTCTCTTTCATGTGCTCATCGACCAGCTGCATCGATGTGTCGGTGACAACTTCGCCCAATGCCTCCCAGGTGGGTGCCAAATCGTTGCAGCTCTCGCAACCTTTGGTGTAAAAGTTAACGAATAAGAAGGGGAAGTTCTTCAATGCTGTTTCCGTCAATGTTGTGTTGAAGAGAGAGAGAGAGAGAACAATATGGTTTAAGTCAAAGAAATGGGTAACAAAAAAAGAGTCACATCTTTCTTCTCACCATAGGGAAACGAATTGGCGTCTAAACTAATCGCATCCTCTCCGTCATGATGCAATTCGTCAATCGTTTCTACAATGGCAGGATCCCATAATTCTATATCATTCTGATGCCAATTCCTTGTCTCGTACCGTTGTCGAACTCCCGCGGCATCAATGGGATATTTATTAATATTTCGCGTGATATTCTTTTGGTGTCCAATGGCCGAATAGACATCGATGGTGGCTTGTTCGCACGGTAGATCCATCATGGTTATATTGAAATTGAGTCGAATGTAAGGTTCCATATCATTCTTGTTGTTAGTGTTCAACGATAAGTCTGTTTGGAGTGTTGCTGTTGTTGTAGTAGAGAAGAAGTACGATTGTGTCTCCATCATAAATACTATGCAAATGGACACTGCCGCAAGGATGGACAAGACTCTTCCGCGGAGGGATGTCTCTGTTAGATCGTAGGGCACTCGTTGTTGGTACAACATCATCGTGCTTATTCTCATTGTTGTTTATGGTCGTCCAATGCAATGCAAATGGTGTTGTTATGTGATGGAGTTCATGCGATCATTGTGGAAGGAATAATGTGGGTAGTTATGGTAGGTGCTAATTGTAATGGATTCGATGGACCCTCATCGCTTCTGTGGATCTTGACTCGGGAAGATGGGCCAACAACGCCATTCCGTCATTGTGGATGAGTAGAATTACAATGGCGGCAAGACCAAAGGGGGCGTTGTGTTTCAGAGGATTGTGATGACTGAACGGAAGAGGCGGAGTGACAATAAGTAAAGGGAATTCGTAGCAGTAGTACCAGATCTACTCCACTGCATTGCGCGGAAAGCGGAAACGAAGGAGACTCGTCCCCGCCTTTTTTGCGTCTTCGCGCGAAAAAAAGAAAAAAAGAAAAAAGATAGGTTTACCGTACGGTCTACGATTTACTTACCACTTCAAGTGGCAGGCCCGCGCGCGCGCCACCACCACGTCCATGCATCGCGTCATCCTTGCTTGTGTGTTGTTGTGTCCAGCTCAGTGTCATCGCCCGCACAACAACAGCGAACACGGGCGAACTCCAAACTGCTCCAACTCCAACACCATGGAAATAATAGAACTTCTCTATGCGAGAGGTAATCATCAAACGTTGTGACAAAAGAAAGTGTGCATGAAATAATGAGCTTTGACATTATTTCTTGTGCCGACGCCAGCATGTCACAATCTCTCTGATTCCACTCAAATCAATAATCAATTACTTGCTTGGTAGTTGTACATGTATCTTATTGCCATTGATACAACTACGACATGACCATGACAACGACGACGACAACAACGACGAGGACGACAACGAATGCGAATCTCGTCAATGGCACACAAATAATCGTCACGAGTTGTCGGAATGGCCAGAAGCACTCTCGCAATGATCCGGCCAAGATTTCCAGGACCGACATTGGGGCTGGAGTTGGCGATGATTGTCTGTCTTCAACAGCCTCCACCTTCCTTCCAACTCACAACATGCTCCAGACACCAACTGCAACGCCACTACACACTGCCTCATCTTCGACATCACCTCCACTCTCGACATGTCTCGAGGGTCATCATCCATCTTCGTCATCGCTATCATCACCGCGAGCTGTCGAAATCATGACATCAAGTATCACGAACAACCGCCGCCGAGTCGGTCGACTGGCGACCGCCTCGAACGTGTCTTTGTTGCATCGCAAACCGCCTCCATTACCCGCCACGCCGGTCCGAATCGCCCTCGATATGCGCACGCGCTCTTCCCGATTGTTCTTCGTCCTATTGCATCTCGTGGGAGTTTCCACCAATGTTCCATCATCGTCAACTACTACTACTACTTCTCTACCGTCGTGGCTCACCACGGCCGCCACCATCCACTCCTTCTGGTCGTCCTACTCCTACGGAGGTATAGTCGGCGTCCAACCCTCGGCCATCTTGCTCGAACGCATCGACATACAATCCAGTCGAAGGGGATTGAAAGGCATAATCGAACGCGTGGAACGCGTCTACCATTGGGATGCCGACCTCGATTTGCTCGGAGAACCCTATTGGTTCCAGGACAATACCGATGGATTGTGCTTGGGGCCCGGGGGAGGATTCAGCGAGTGCGGCGATGCGACATTGTGGAGAATACGGAGGAGACCATTGACGAAGAAGCGACGGGCGCGAGAGAAGAAGAGGGACCATCGTGCCTTGCGACGACGGGATGGATGGAGGAGGGAACGACAACAACAAAAGGAAAGGTCATTCGCAAACACGCAGGAGGAGGAAGATCATTCGCATTCCATGCGCGATCGGAAAGGTGGAGAGCCTTCTTCGTTGAGTAGTCCATCGTCGTCCGTCTGTGTCTGGCCCTTCTTTTGCGAACGGAACAGTCAGGTGTCCCCGCCGAATCACGTGGAATATTACGACGAGGTGTATGGTTTTGCATACCATGAGCATCGTCATCCTGCTCACGGTGATGATGACATCGACGATGGATTTGCACTACAACTGACAGACATTGATGCTATGACTGCGAATGCATCCTTTTTGCATCATAATAATAGGAGGTCAGAAAGAAACAGGAGCGGTAAAAGACGTCAAAAGAGAGGCTTTTTTTGGACTTCAGATCAGGATCCCCAATCAAGCATTGATCCTCGGGATGACTGCTTGCTGTCCATCATTCCATCGATCGCTGGCGGAGGTAGCGGGAGCGCGGCGTTGGAAATAGGCCCTTGCACCTCGCATGCAGCATTTGTTTGGCACGTCAACCGCGATGGAATATTGGTGCGTAAGGCAACCAAGGCAGAACGTAAGAATCGGAATCGCGGACGTTGGAATATCTCTCCCAAACGAGCTAGTGCATTTGCAGTGGGTGGTGGGAGCAGTAATCGTGGATTGCAACCCTCCGCTCAGACTGATTACGGATGTGTCCACAGAACTAACTCAACCTTTGCCACGGTGATGCCATGCGATGATATTGGTGATACGTTTCAATCCAGCGATGGTAATTCTGTGGTCGAATTTTCACTTGTTAGATATCCATCCACTTCATCCAAGATTCTCCCATCACGAGGACTGGTTGACGATGATGTCGATGACAACGATGCAATCCATTCTTCATCATGGGAACCATGGACAACTTTGGTCGAGACTGCCACTACCTATCCAGCAAATGGCAATAGTTCCCGTAATCAATCAACCGATGCAGATGGAATCTCTGTTTCATTCGAGCAAAATGTCATGCCAACTTCACGAACAAGCAGTCAACACCATGCATCTGCCGGTGCCAAGCATCGTAGTAACCTTAAGTCTACAGCCAGTATGCTTCATACGAGCTTGGAGCAAGGCAAGACGAAGCATGACGTTGTTACGAGTGCCTCTCATATTCGCCATGCGCCAATCGCTATGAACGGGGTCGCTTTTCACAACCAACGCATGTCGAAGGATCTCAATGATGAGATTGATCTTGGTGGTACCATACAGGGGCATCAGACGAAAAGAAGTGATATATCCTTTGAATCAAGAGGTGGAGGTGGTGGAGGGCAGCATAGTGTACAAGTAGATTCCAATAATCCTCATCGACCACGAAAGATTCCTGTCCATCCCTACATTCAATCTTCGAATGACTTTGTTTGGGTGGACCCATTGACATCGCTAGAATATCCGACTGATCTTTGCCAATACCTGGGCCAAACTAAGAAGGAAGCTGGGAGGCATACCTTAATGGGTGTCGGACAATACTATCGGACGGCATTCAACATTAAAGTTTATGGCGCAGCACTCTATGTGTCAAAGCGGGATGTTCTCGCAGATCCGAAATTCGGGGAATATGCCACCTTGTCCTCGGAGGAGCTCCGTAATCGTGGAGATTTTTATGACCTTCTCATGAACATGCCATCTCCCGGCGAAGACCCAGCCAGTTCTATCGGTGGTTTATTCGATCGGACTTTATTTGTCAAGATTAATATGCAATTATCGTTAGAAGCCATGAGGAAGAGCCTCGAGGCCGATTGGAGCTTATTAACAGACGAGATGAAATCGCTTATCATCAATTCGAGCTTTAAGGAACGCGTGGCAGATGAACGGATGCAGGAAAAGATCCTAAGCAAAGAGAATTCCAGCAACTGCTCGTGCGGGCAAGTTGCCCCTCCGGAGTTTAGGGCAGATCCTTCTTGTTGTGCTAGAGGGACTGAGCTAGTCTTCACTTGGCGCAAAAATGGGGACTTTGAGATTCGACTTGATGGCCGTGTTGTGGATATATTTCCTCGACCAGATATCGCCAAGGGTATATTTTCTGAGTATATGAATGACGATCCAATAAGTCGGGATGCAAAGGCTCACTTCACGGATGGATTCCCGTTCCTTTTGGCTCCGTTGGCGCAAGTGAAAGGAATGACCTCGGCTGTGCCCCATACTCAGGAACTGACAAGGGAAGAAACCAGCTCGAGTACTAATCCCATGCATCGTTTGATGGGCGTGGCAATTCATTCCATGGATTCAATGACCGCTCAGGCCCACTCATTTTCCAAATGGGTTCTAGATAGCGCTGCAGGAGTGTCATCTAATGCGGTGGGAAGTGCCATGGATGTTGCGCGAGGGTTGAGCGACGAACTTGACAGACAACGAATGGATTTTTTTGAGAATGCAGTAGCCTTGCAAAAGGATGGCTTAGAGATGTTATCCTCCCTGGTGAAATTATCGGCAGTCGGGGATGCTCTGGCACTAACTATTTCCAATCAAGGAGCATCAACCTTGTCTCCTTTTTCGAATGGGTATGAAACTTATTACCAGGAGAGAGATGTCGTGACGGATGAGATTGGAATCAAGATTGGACCGACCATGAATTTCACTCACCGTCTTTTCTTTACGACGGTTCATATCTATTTGCTTTTGCTGTTGGTGGTGAGCTTCCCAGGCTCCAACAGTACAAGATTAGTTGTGAAGCGTCGAATTTGAGAATAATTACAAATCACATCTCATGGTGCATTCACAGCCAATAGCCAGCTACATTAAGCTTGCTTGGCAAATAATGTTACGGCACATTGACAATATTACTACCTATTTATTCTGTCATTATCTTATCTATCTATTAACCAAAACGCTCATCTCCAGCTTCGCACTGCCTCGCATGCCCCGCCCCAAGATCGGACGGAAACGTGCGTCACCATAAAACTAAACATAGTTACTATGTGTACGTGGAGTCATCCCCGCCAAAAACACAAACATCCCCTGCCATGCCGGCCTCAACATCATCCAACCACCAGCACCGTACGATACCAGCCACCAACTCAACACACTTTTTCACACACATCACTGTTCGTCACTTCGTCATCGACACCTCTACCATGAAGGTTGCCGCCGCCCTTGCCCTCTCGGCCACCATGGCCACTGCCTTCGCCCCTGCTGCTGTTCCATTCACTCGGCGGTCCACTTCCCTTTTCGCTGTGACAACCGCCCAAATCAAAGAGCTTCGTGAGGCCACCGGTGCAGGCATGATGGATTGCAAAAAGGTCCTAACTGAGTTTGATGGCGACGTGGAGGCAGCCGCCGAGGAACTTCGGAAGAAGGGCCTCGCCAAGGCAGATAAGAAGGCATCCCGAATCGCCGCTGAGGGTAAGATCGCCATGGCCAAGGTCGGGGGCAGGTCTGTCCTCGTGGAGGTCAACTGTGAGACTGATTTCGTCGCCAAGGACGATTCGTTCTCCAAGTTTGCCGATCAGGTTGCAGAGGCTGCCGCTGCGATGGAAGGGGATGATATTGCTTCCCTCATGGCGGCACCGGTTGAGGGAGGATCATTGGAGGAAGTTCGCGCAGGTCTCGTTTCGAAGATTGGGGAGAATATACAGGTTCGTCGTTTGGCTGCCCGTGGATCCGACGCAACTACCACTGGAGCGTACATTCACATGAACCGCATCGGTGTTCTTGTTGAACTTGAGGGTGGTACTCCTGAACTTTGCACTGATGTTGCCATGCATGTAGCGGCGATGAATCCGGCATATGCCACCAAAAATGACGTACCCGCGGAGGATATTGAGAAGGAGCGGGAAATCTTGACGGCACAGGTGGCTGAGAGCGGGAAACCTGCGGATATTATTGCAAAGATGGTGGATGGACGTCTCAACAAGTTTCTCGCAGAGAACTGTCTTGTTAGTCAACAATACGTCAAGACGAATGATAAAACTGTTGGAAAGCTACTCGAGGAGAACAAGGCCAAAATGATTGGATTTACTCGGATCGCTGTCGGTGAGGGTATTGAGAAGAAGAAGGATGACTTTGCAGCTGAAGTTGCCGCTCTTGCCGGATCGAAATAATGGATTATGACAAGGCTAAAAACTATTGAGCTATTTTTATTGCGTCGGTTGAGATAATGTAATTAGATGGACGCCAGTTGTCGAAAGAGTTGTTTCAAAAAGGGACCTCATTTGATTGCATCAGGCTTACGAAGTCGAACCTTTGCTTGAACCGGCTGCATTTCAGATTTATAACAAGATTCAGCATTCAAGCGCGTCACCAACTTGGTGAACTGGTTGGATAGACGCTTTCTCATTCCCTCCATTAATTCGTGTCCCAAATCAGAATCGGTGCCCTGTTGCAACATCTGCAACTCGCGGTTCACCAGCAAGCAAACATCTTTGGCAAGACCACGGTAGTCGATCGTTTCCACTAATGCCTTGATTCTTTCGAGCAGTTCGATTCTCTTTCCAACTAAGTAAAGACGTACGATGGATCAAAACGTAATTGAGATTGGTTGGATTTTGACAACAGCTTAACATCGTCGCCTGTCTGCTTCAAAGTATTTACCGTTATCGACCTTCTCGATGAGATTGTCATACATCGATTTCATTATTCTTGCTCGGCACGTTTCTGGAGTATCCACCCGGATGATGAAACCATTGCAATCCTCCCATTGCTTAGGCTTGCTCATCATTTCCATCATTAGTTCAACTTGTTCAGTCTTCCATTTTTCGGCGACGGAATTTCTCAATTGGTCGATTTTACGTAAAAGATGTGCTTCCTTCCGCAGCAGTAACTTTATCATCTCTCGCTTATGCGCTGCATTGCGAGCAGTTTTCGTTATCTTGTGCTCTTCACGACAACGCCATTGCAGCAGCTCCGACTGCAACGTTGCAAAGTCATCTGCTCGAGTTGGGTTGAGCCGTCGGTGCAATTCTTGGTCTTGGTCCAAAGATTCGGCGCGCGGACCATGCGAAACGAAATCGCCATCATTTTTTTTTTCATCCTGTGATTGGGTATTGCATTTGCATGCTTCTAACGATGTGCGTGTTAGATCATGCTTGTAATTCCTCACATGATGACTTGGGTCGATTTGGATCGTCTGGGACGACGATTCGACGAACGATTTTGTCATGATGATGATGCAATGGTGGGCGGAACGAAAGATTCGGCCTTGATTCGGAACGCGGAACACCTCGAGATTCGCAAATCACACAAAAAAACTTGGCAAGCATGACAATAATCCAAACCCATAATATATTAGTAGATTTGCCACGATGCGAAGTAAATACCTTCTCTTGACGTCTTTGCCCCTCCTCGTTGGGAACGTGGCATCGTATCAGATGAAGAACGAAAGATTCCATCATCATCGCGACGGACGAGATGTGAACCGCAACATCTTTTGGTCAACGAGCAAACTGAAACTAACTGATCGCCATTCTTCGAATCACATCACTTCCGTGCTGAACTTTCGGAACAATGGTGTGAATGATGAGCGTCATCATCGCCGCGACACCACCAAGAAAGTAAATGGAAGGCAAACCAATAGAGTGCATCGAAGCAGAAATATCGAATCACGTACTACATCCATCCACACAGATGCATCTTCCTCAGCCATCCACCAGTTCGAATCCAAGCGTCAAAAATTAGATTGTATAGAAGCGAGCAAGAGGAATGCCTTCACGTGTTACCACAGGAATGGATTGCATCTCCGTTGAGTCATTTCAACGTATTGTTTTGGTTGATCCATGTACATATAATCATTATGCTCGGACGAATGTCGTGTGAATGTAATAGTTCACAAGTATCTGGGATCGCTTAGCATGAAAATGATGTTTATCTCTCTTTCAATGGCTAGCAATATTTAACTCCTGTTTAATAATATTGTTAGCTTGTTACATCGGCATTACCGCTTGCCTTCATTGTTCATCCTTCCTTCGGCAATTTTTTCTTCGGTTCTTTTTCCGAGTGTCGTCTTGTGTGCTTGTGGGGTTCCTCAATCGAGGGGGATGCCCCCGAACTGCCCCCGAAAACTTACCCGATGCCGCTTACTCGAACTTTTTGGCGTACAAGTCTACGTATTTCGTGCTACGATACACAGGGCTGCCGCCTAGCTCTCCCCCCAGAGTCCATATCGATTCAGCGCAAGTCCAAGTTGTTAAAGGAACCATGGGTGAGTGCAGCGCCCCACCGGCCTCATTGACGGCATTAATCATTCAATGGACTTGAAAATTATGTGGCACGGCGAATGCCTTGCGATGGCCTCTCTTTCACTGTGATGGCGACGGTGTTTCGTGTTGAACAGGGACAACTTAGTGATTTTCCTAGTCATCCACCTACGGTGTCATCGGCAATTTCACATCGATTTAACTCGCCGCTTTATCTCATGATCGCATTTTTTGATCTCTTCTCCCGCTACTCTTTATGACGTTTAGTTTCGCTCAAGCTCCAGAAGCGCCTCGCGGCCTCCGTCCTCAAATGCGGCAAGCGTAAAATTTGGTTAGATCCAAATGAAATTAACGAAATCTCTCTCGCCAACTCCCGTCGTAACATTGCCCGGTTGCAGAAGGATGGACTTATCATGAAGAAACCCACCGTGGTCCACTCCAGGAACCGAGTACGAGTGCGCAACGAAGCGAAAAGCAAGGGGCGTCATACCGGTGAGTAAATAATATCACCAGCAGCATTATTCATTCTGTTTATCAGGGGGGGATTGTGCATGTTCACCGCGTGTGTGTTATGACTGTTCGAGGCGCTGCGACATGCCTCGGGAATTGAATGACGCGAGTACCTCCCATGAAAAAGAGGTCTCTCTTTTCATTGTGTTACTTCGATTGTTCGAGGCTAGAATATCAATTTGTTCTCGATATTTCTGTTGCACGCACTGCAAAGCGTGTTGCAACACTTCGGGAGCAAAGCCGGCCAGACAACCGGTGTGTCGTATTTCCACGCATGGTCCCAAGCTTTTTCTATCTGGGCCGTGTACTATTTTTCTCGACCACATGCATTCTTGAAGAGAATATACATTATTATGGGGGATGAGGCTTGGTCTCTGTGTCAAGTGGTGTGCTTTGCTGATTGTCAGCATTTGTAACTGACGCTATTATTTTCGTCCCCACTTCCCTTTCTAGGTACGGGTAAGCGTCGCGGTACCGCCAACGCCCGCCTGCCCTTTAAGGTCCTCTGGATGCGTCGCATCCGCGTCCTCCGTCGCCTTCTCCACAAGATGCGCGATGCCAAGAAAATTGACAAGCACATCTACCACACTCTGTACCTCCGCGCGAAGGGTAACCAGTTCAAGAACAAGCGTGTGTTGCTCGAGACTATCCACACGATGAAGGGCGAGCAGGCACAGGCCAAGGCATTGACCGATCAGGCCGAGGCGAAGAAGAGCAGGGCACGCGCACGACTTGCGGCCAGGGCTGCCAAGGAACAGAAGAAGTCGGATCAGTAAATATTGAGTTGTATTAGATGAAAAGATTTAGCTGTCACATGTTTCTGCTAGTCTGCTTACAAAAAATCGATGTATCACGATGCCATATTGCATGCAGTAGTCAGAAAATTCTATTTTACAAGGATTGATCAATGAATCGCATGATGTGAGGTGCTAAGACGTCTCTATGTTTTGTCAACTACTGGCTTCTCGTATCCAATCAAAGCCTCTGCATCCCAGTCTAAATGGTCTATCATATAATCAACAAACGCTGGATCCATATTCCTCTTCCTACGATCTTGTGGCTCATAAATCACACACGTGTCCGGGTTACGCTTCACACCCGTGGCACGCTCTATCTTCTCCACCAAATTGGCAGTACCCGTCTTCAGAAGGTATTCGTACTGATAGTGCCAAAATCCCTTCACGTTGGAATATGTTCCCGACTCGATAAAGTTACGAATTTTGTCGGCTCTCATTTGTAGAATATTGGAGTACGGTCGTCCCAGCGGATCATTCACCTTCATTTCATAAAATGGTTGATGTTGAGAAAACCTGTGCGTTCGATGCGATCCCCAGTATCCCTCGGGATACGGACGCGTTAGGCACGATACTATTTCATGGTAGTGAAAGTGTTCTTGGCATATTCGTCCAGTATCGTTATGTTCATGCAATCTATGATCTCGCCACAGCTCATCCTTGGCCAATCGTTCCGTCGTCCACTCTTTGGTGACAAATTCCTCCCACGGTAGATCCAAATGGTTTGAGGCGTGATGGGGTACTTCTTTCATGGCCCATGTCCAGGTCATGGGATCACGGAACATGGCGATGACCAAAGTGTTCTTTCGTATCTTAGGAGTGTCGTATTGGAACCAGTGCTTGTAGCGAGATAACGATCGATGTACGGGAATGGTGTGATTGAAGCATTCTCCCAAGTGACTTTAGTGACGCACAATTTGAATGGGGGCCGACGAGGAATAATCATGGCAGGTGTGAGGAAGAAGAAGCAAATGGGCATTGTCATTAGCGAGCATTGACGTCAAAGCCACAGAACATGATAATAACATACCCATAAATCCATCGCGTTCCGGAATTGCGTTCTCCTAGTAGAGAAATAGATTGGATTGTGCCATCGATTGGTTCGTGAAACTCTGCTAGCCCACCAATGACGTTACCACCGACATCCTCTTCATCTCTTTGGGTGACGGTGTCATCGTCGTCGACTCCTGTCGAAGCAGGATCGTCCGGTTCGTCTGAGAGAGTGTCGGCAGATCGACTCTCGGAATATTCTGGCTCCGATTCCGACAATGATTGTTCCTTCCAAATCCGCCCATTTTCCACACGCGCCGGTGGGTATTTTCGAAGGGAGGAGGAGGAGGAAGATGAAGACGAACGATGTTGCTGTTTTTTGTATTTGCCCGGTCCAAAGTTGGTGACGAAGTATTGCGTTTGCTGCCAGGTGAGCAATGCTGATCCTATGCATAATATGACGCCGTACATCCAAAGGCGGATCATGCTTGTTGAATTTGGGGCTGCCTCGATAATGGTAGGCTGTTGCAATTCTATGAGAGAGAGACTGGATTTCAGTTGGCACTCTTTGCGACCCTGCTCGCTATCGTTCTCGAGTTTCCGTGTCCGCCATGGTCCACGGGGGGGGCGGGAGAAGAAGATGACCGTTACTGTTGTTTGAGCGCGTGTTTCTCGCATATCCAGGATTGACAACTTGGCGATTGGTAATTGTCGCTGTTTCGAGGGAAAACAAAACAGGAACGGACGACAGACGTACCGAAGCGTGCGCCCCCGCACAATAGCATGCACACGGCCAAAAACCCATTCCCAGACTGCGAGTTTGCCAGCCGTGGCAGTCGCCGTCGCCATCACTCTTTGTTGCATCAGGAAGAAGGGAAGGCCACTCGAATCCCACGCGGCCCTTTGGAAAGGATCTGTTGAGGTTTGATTTCCTGTATTTGTAGTAGCTGGGAGGCTAGTGCGTGGGTCGGAAACAAAACAACTCAACTTGTCAGTACCATAGATAGTTGCTTGAACTCGAGGCAGCATTATTTATCAGTTGACACATATCTAGAGAAAGAGGGAATAAGCCAACGTATTCTATCTTATCATGGCTTTCGGAACGTAAGTTTTTGTTACAACATTTTTTTCAAGTAGGGCATTATCATTCGTCTTGTCATTTTTCCAATCTTTTCCGTGCATCTAATATTGGGTGTGTTTCGCTACCTTGATTCTTTTCTCCTCAATTTCGAACGCACAATCGATCAATCATATCAGTGGAGGAAAAATGATGGGTGGGAAAATGATGCGGGGTAAAATGTTACGTCCCACTGGGGATGACAGTGACGATGATGACTCTGATTCCTCCTCAGATGAGTCATCCAACGTGGCGCAACAAGCGACTAACAGCAAGGCCGCCTCCTCTTCAAAGGAAAAGTCGGCCAATTTGTCAGATGATTCGGAAGACAGTGATGAAGATGAGGAGAACGACGACGACGATGATGAGAATAAAGCTTCGGCCAAACGTGCTCGTCAGGATTCAGATGAGGAGGAAGAGGATAGCGAAGATGAGGAAGAAGAAGAAGAGCAGGATGAACGCGCCCCCAAAACCAAGAAGAAACGTCCCAAAATTAGCTTCATCGATGATGAAGCCGAGGCAAGCGATGATGACACCGATGACGAAAAGCTTCGAAACAAAGATATCAGTCGAGAGTACATCGACAAGGAGGCCGAGGCAATCATGGCCCAACAAGATCGTCGTCGACAGCGCGAGAAGGGATGGCTCGACAATCTTGGTCGACTCGCTGATGATAACGAGAGAGATGATTCAGATGTGGCACGGATCGCTCAAGAATTAGAGGAAAGGCATCGGAGAGAACGACGAATTATCCCCCGCGGTATCGGAGAGGGGCGGGGGGACAACATGAGTCTGATGATGATGCGTGAGCGTGAAGAACTTATTGCCGAGGAAAGCATTCCATCCTACACGGCCGTATCGCAACAGTCATTAGTCCCATCCGTCTCTGACCCGAATTTATGGATGTTTAGCTGTCCTGGTGGGAAAGAGCAAGAGCTTGTGTATCAAATCATGAACAAGTGTGTGGCATTCGCCAAGCGTGGAAAGCCATTGGGTATTATAAGTGTAGTGGCAGCTCAGACGAAGGGAAAGATTTATGTCGAAAGTTTCAGTGAACCGGCAGTGATAGAGGCTGTGCAAGGAGTTCGAGGTGTTTTGCAGTATACCATGACAAAAGTACCGATTTCGGACATGACCACGGTGATGACTGTAGTTCCTAAGAAGGTACCTGGTGAGTGGAAAGTGCGTTATAGTTGAGTTTACAAAAAGGCCAATCAATATCTTATCCATACTTTGCTTTATCTTCTATAGTCAAAAAGAATGACTGGGTGCGCATGACCAGAGGGCACTTCAAAGGTGATCTCGCTCTCGTCAATCACGTGAGGGACTCTGGTCTGAAGTGTGTCATCCAATGCGTGCCCCGTCTGGACCTCAGCATCTCGGACCTCACCCCCGATGAGGCAAAAGTGCGACGTCGTACTGTCAAACCTCCTCAAAAATTCTTTAATGCTCAAGAAGTCGCAAGCATGGGGAAGCATTTGATAAGGCAGCGATTCCCGGGTTTGAGTGATATAATGTGTGATTATTTCGATGGGAATTACTACCACGACGGGTATTTGCTAAAGGAGGTTACAATTGGTACGGTAGTGAAGCCTTGCATGGCTGATGACCCCCCAACGTTGGATGAACTTCAGAGGTTTCGACGCAAGTCAAGCAATGGGAATCGGGGTGACTTCGACGATGGCAAGGACGACGAAGAGAATGAAGGGTCTAATTTGGCAGGATCACTTTTGAATGAACTGAGCGAACTACAGGGAAAAACTGGTCTGGCCTCCTCTGGTCCCGGTGACCGCGGTTTGATGATTGGGGATACAATCGAAGTAATCGAGGGTGATCTGGTGGGGATGCAGGGGAAAATAATGAGTCTTGATGGAACAACAGTCAAAGTCCGCCCAAATAGTGATGCGGCACTGGAAGAGTTAGGGGGGATGGACGAAGTGGAATTCTTGATGTCCCAAGTTCGAAAATTCATTGCCGTTGGTGCTCATGTTAAGGTTACGGATGGGCGGTATGCCAATGAAACCGGTGTGGTTGTAGCAGTGGAGTCAATTGATGGAGATGTCGAATCGGAGTTCGATTGCACCGCCGTTGTGCTAACAGATATGACTCACAAGGAGATTTCAGGTGATTATACTTGTTGACTCAGCGTATTACCGTTGGCTAGCATTGATTCTCGCACTTATTTGTAAAATCCAATTTGATGCCTTGTCGTCTTTTTCAGTGAGGACTTCGCAGCTTCAAGAATCCGCCGAAATAGCCTCGGGTCAGGACAAGCTGGCTGGGTATGAACTCCATGATCTTGTCGTCCTCAGTGGCGGAGGTTCGACGAATGAGGTAGGAGTAATTGTACGTGTCGGCCGTGAAGAATTCTCTGTGATAAATAATCATGGCATTGCGCGTGAAGCACGTCCTGAAGAACTGCGTGGCAAACGCAACAAAGCTTCCGATCGTGCCGTTGCACTTGATGTCCAGGCGAACCAGATTCGATGTGGGGACTCTGTTACTATTGTGGAGGGCCCACATAAAGGAAAGGTGGCTACCATCAAACGCATGAGCCGTGCTCAGCTATTCTTGTATTCCCAGTTCAGGTCGGAACATTCGGGGATTTTCGTCGTACGAAGTCGAAGTTGCGTACTCACAGGAGGTTCGAAGGCGGGGCGGGGAGCTGGTGTATCGGGCGGTACACCAAGGGAAAGTCCATTCAGTACCCCGTCATCACAGGCTGGACGGGGTCCAAATAAAGGTAGGTTATGAACGGACAAACGATTTGTCATTCATCATTATTTTTCCCCGAAAGCATTTTTAACATCCGAAATTCGCGTAGGCGATAGAGATGACAGCCTTATGGGCAAGACTGTTCGAATCCAGGCAGGTCAATGGAAAGGTTACATCGGCAGCGTATCGCACACAACAGCAACACATGTGCAAGTTGAGCTACATTCTAGATTGAAAAAAGTGATGGTTGTGAAAGAGCGTGTGCATGTCATTGGTGACAAATACGGTGCCACAGGCGAGATAGGTGGTGTGGGGAATAGTTTCCCCATGGCTCCGACGTCATTCATGGGTGGAGCTACGCCGATGCATGGGGGTGCAACCCCAATGCATGGTGGAGCCACCCCAATGTATGGTGGTGCAACCCCGATGCATGGTGGGGCTACTCCAAGCCGCGATAGTTACGGGTACGTTTTTTACGTGTTCCAACTCATGTTTTGTTTCGACTTCGAAACTGTGAACGAATATCCGTGGCTCTTCTTGCTTACAGAGGGTCAACACCATCGCATCGTGGCATATCTGATGACGTTTGGAAGCCTGGTGGATCAATTGATCGCATTCACGAAGCCGGTAATGATAACATGACAGATGTTGGAAGTGGATGGAGTGTCCCGAATGAAAACTCTTCGCATGTTCAAAACAATACATTTGCAGATTCAAATGCCACTACTGGAGGTAAGCACGATATCCTGGTATATTATTTTACCTCTTCAGAAATTGTTGCTCAATCTTTGCTTTTGTGTTGAATAATTGCCCAGCCTCTGGGTGGGAAGATGCGCAGTCCATTGTGAAACATGATGGTGATCCTTATGCTGCGATGCATACTGAGAATTCTGTCATTGACTCTACCATTGAAGGAAGCGGTGAAGATGCAGCTGTTTGGTTTATGGAGCGTGTTTGCGTTCAACTGAAAAAGAATAGCGCGCAAGCCGTGATAAAAGAGATTCATGGTAGTCAGGCAGTGGTGGAGTTGGAGGATAGATCAACCCAGACCGTGCGCAATGGAGAAGTTACGATGGTGCCCCCGCAGGAGCACGATATGGTACTTGTTACTGGGGGAGCAGATGTGGGTGTAGAAGGAGAGCTAGTTTGTATTGATGGAACGGATGCCATATTGAAAGAATCCAATGAGAACTTCAAGATTGTTGATTTTGTTCACTTGGCAAAAATAGCTGCTTAACACATAAAGTTATTACGCTGGCAGGTTCGATCTTCAAGTCTATATGGACGGTTCATCGATAGCTGATATTCCTTACTCCTTAGGACAGACTTCATTGTCATCCCGAATCTACTGGTCATATTTTGTCTAGGAACTTTGGCTGCATTCCATCTGTCTCGTCACCACAAAAGTAAAGGAAATCAAGGCTTGGAAACGTCAGGCGTGTAGAAATTGATTTCAGTCAAATGCTCATTCAGTACTATCTCGAATTCTTCCCCCTCCTCCTCCACAGCCATGGTGGGTTCACACCTGAATAACGTTTCATCGTTGGAATCAAGTACGTCGGGCATACCCAGTTCAGGCAATTTCGGCAAACGTTCTGATGGAATTTTTCGGGGGAATCGCTTCGATTCAGAATTATCAGGGGTGCAATAATTGGACTCTGATATTGGTTCTCTGAGAATAAAATTATCCGCAAGTTGATGTGACAGTGGGTCCTTCGCACCACACAGCTGACGATTGCGACCAGGCTCGGGGGAAGAGAATGTAAACGGAGGGACTTTGTTGCCATCGCTATTACTTCCGCCAGAATTTGTCCTGCCCATGGAGTCAGAACGGCTCAATGCCCCCCATGCTTTGTCATCGTCATTCTCAAACGATAGATGTTGGAACGATTCTGACGCAGACAATATTTCACGGCTGAACCTGTCACGCCGTGAAAAGTGATGAGGCTTCTTGTCTTCGTTTGCATTATCGCTGAGCCCGATACTTTTCTTGTCTTGGTTCAAACATGAAGTATCGGACGTTGCGACACCAATGGGTTGGAACTCACGAGCAGTATTTGGACCGCTGCTACTTGTAAGCCATGGAGCGTTCATCTTCGGTCGAAGTGTAACCTTCTTTGACAGTTGATGGGGCAAGGGAAGCTCATCGGCGAAGTCATCATCACAGCTGGAAGCTCCAATTTGCCAAATGACATCAGCGGCAATTAATGATGGAGAAGGACCATTGTTTGAGGTAGGAAGCGATTCTTCGGGGATTCCCTTGTCAGACGCGTCGACACTCCCATCGTCTCCATCAACCGCCGGACTGGGTGCTTCCACGGCACTATCGCCATCTCCGACATCATTGATCGCGGCAGCAACTTCTTCCTGTTCATGAAGAAGAGGCAACCCATCGGGAAAAAACAGCACATTCTCATCTTCGGCGATTCCCGAGTCTGCGAGGACTGCACTTACACTCCGCTTGAATGTTTTCTTGAGTATTAATGGAGGACTCGAAGCAAAATCTCTCCGGAACTGCTGACGACCGTGTTTTCTGTTATTGGTTAGCAGGAAATTAGGGAGATGATTCCGTTTTCCGTCGGCGGGATGTTGCTCCGATTCCAATATTGATCTCCTTTCATTTCTAGGTAGATCGTTCTCCTCCTCGTCCTTGCGTGAATGAGCAGCGCGCATGACCATGTCATTATTCTCTTCTCGAAGTTGCCTTTCTTGATTGTGCCGCGCTTGCTCCCTTCGAATACGTGCTTCTGCTTTCATCTGTCGTTGCAAAAATGCTCGTTCGGCCTCGCCCCTCCGTGCGATCGGCGAGGGCATCGCACTGTTATTGTCTTTGGTTACTGTCACGGGTCTCATCCGTAATTGGGGAGCATTCATCGGAATGCGGGCGTAGTGTTGAAGAACGTCCCTTTCCTCATTGTTACGTGGAAAGTGATGCGATAGCAATGGCAGCTTACCGTGCTTGAACTCTTCGGTGTTTGATGTTGAGATGATAGGTTGCAAGCCGGCGGTGTGGTTTAGCGGCTTCATTGGTACCGGTTGTCTCACCTCTAACGCGTCGTGCATTGCAACAGCAACATTATTCCCATGGATGGACGAATATGATGTAGTGTCGTGCGTCTCGGCCGCCAGAGACGAGCCCTCGCCGCTGTCACCGCTAAGCCGATGGCTGTCATTCTTCCCAAATGCACCATTGTTGCAGTTAGACTTCGCGTCGGAGCTGGAAAACCAACTCGTCGGCATTGTTGGAAGAAATAATGGAGCTGCCGACGCCGCCGAGGGAGTCAGTGTCGGTTGGTCCACGACATTGGTGTCTATGACCCACGACATGAATCTCTCGACTACTCTAGAGAAGTACCCAAGCTTGCTTGACCGGACCAACAACTCAACGACTGAAGGGGCAGACAAAAACAAGATTAGGGACCGAACAAGTTGAGAAAGCAATGCGAAGGCTGCTAGCTACAGTGTTGCTACTGATTCTCCGACCTCTACTACTGATTCTCCGACTCGCTTGTTGAACGAGAAGTTCATTGACATTCAACAGTCGAGAGTAGTACATACAGGCAGTTAGTTGTTGATGCAACCGGAAAAAAAAAGAATTTCTTCCTCCCCATGGTGGAATCACCATTAACAGTGGGCTTGTCGCATGGTGGAACAGATGGTCGTTTCTATTCTAACCACGCTCGCACACAGCAGGATCAGCTGGGTATCGACTTGGTGATTTAGCGATGCTTATTTTCTACGTCGT